>CAJHUC010001402.1:0-94292 GCA_905146915.1 Ostreobium quekettii | reverse complement strand
GCCACGAGCCCTGTCAATCGGGCGCAGACTGCCTAGCCTAATCTTGGCCATCTTCACTGGTAGCCGTACCGATTGGAGTTGATATGCACTAAGTTGAGAATGGCATTGTGCCAAAGACCTGATCTTGACTAACAGCAGCGACTACATCTGTGACCCTGGTCAGCTTTACAATACAAAAGGATAAATACAAAGGGAGAAACGCACACTGTTCCCATCTCCCATTTCTCCTCCGAATTCCGATTATCTCTTTGTACATTCTGCTATTGCTACTGAAAGTCTTCCTCAACGCCTCCAACGTCTGCGATGAAGGTTTGGACATCAAATGATATTGTGCTAGATTCAAGAGTGCAAGCGCACTCTAATAGTTCCTTGTGTTACCCAGCGGGTCAGAAATTCGGAGCAATTTTGCTTGACAGCAGTAAACCCCGCAGGCCACAGCGTTTGAAATGGAACCCGCGTTGCTGCAATGTAATTTTGCATGCACGATCTGATTGCAAAACAATGCCCCCAAGCACATGAGCCCTCGTTGAAAGCAAAATCAATACACATGCTGATTCTTTGCCTTGCTTGCCGCGCGGCGACGACCCGATAGGCTCTCATTCCCATCAAAAACACACGCAGTCCACGACCGCCAGATCTACGGCGCTGCAAACGGCCTCCATTGGATGAGCGTCGGCAGTCCAATGGGAGGCGCTGCCAAATCTGCCTTTCTAAAGCGAAATTTTCGCGGATAGCCATCCAATTCCAATTTTGCAGCAAATGTGGCTGAATCTGATTCGGCATGGGCATGTACCCGCTGTGGCTTGTCCCCTTTCTGAGGCGTAGTGCCGTGGACAAGGGCAACGTGTCACCCTCCCCAACGCCCCCTCATTATCCGTTCTTCACAGAGCTGATTGGAAAAGCTGCGTGAGCGCGATGCAGACATATAGCAAGAACAAACGAAAAAGCGCCATTCCTGTTCCCTCACAACATCTTCACACCTCAGTGCCGTGGCTGCTGCTGCGAATCCCACCCAAATGAAGAGACGTCGATTTTAAGTCTCTTACAATTTTTTTCACTAATAGTAATTCAAAATTTCAAAGATACTCGTAGAAATGCGTATGAAAGCCGCGGCATGCATCCCGAAACTCGGCTATGATCCTCACGATGGCGAGGCACTGGTGTAGTCAAATACGGCGCCCAGCTCCATCAGGCGTATGGCGATCCTCGCAATATTCCTCGTGTCGTCAATGCCCGAGTGGTGGCGGCCCTGGTGGGGCAGCCCCAATCTATCCAGCATGTTCATCATCCCACGGCCATACTCCTGTCGGCCGCACAGCCCACGCGTCACCATGGCATCAGGGTTAGGCCGTTGGCAGTACGGGCACACGGGAGTAACGCACCCATTAGGAATGGAAGCACGCAGGAATTTGTATAGCCTCCGTGCATTTCTTTGCGCGTTCCTGTTATATCTTCTTATGCAATGAAATCCAGTTTTGGGGCATTTGCAGATTGCATGGATATCTTTAGGACGTTTGAGGCAAGCTGCGGCATTGAGCAGTACCAATGAAGGGAAGACTTGTGAGGATAGTATCATGAAAAACAGCATGACGTCATGAAGGAAGTAGGCTAAGAAATTTCTGTTAGAACCAATATTCGCAATGTTGGAAACGGAGACGGTTATTGCATTTTCGCTTGGGGTTCCGTTCAGGCTGGATTACAGCAGATAAAAAACTATACGCAGATACTTCAGGTAGTTGAAGTATACACAACAATAGAGAGAGCGACAACATTCCATGCAGGGTTCTCCTCTGCATCGTCATTTAGTTCACAGATGCAACAACACGGCATCAATGCTAAGCACCCCTGCATTCATTGTCAAGGCCCATACAGCACATGAACTTAGCCAATGGAATATGTGACTATGCTCGTATGTATAATCTCGATGCTAACACTGCAGGTGCTCTGATATAAATGCATCTTAGGAAGCTAAAAGTTGGCAGGATGCAGAGCTTGCACAGAAGGACGAGTGCGGGGGACAAAATGATTTTGCGGCGACTTACTCTTAAGACATTTCTGAAGATTGACTTGACGTTGGCCCACGCCCGAAAGACATCAGGGGTCGCCAGCTGAGAGGTGCGAGCCTGCCGCATCAAACTCACGTGCATACGTAAGTAAACTACCGATGGGAAAGCAGGACTCTCTGCATTAAAAAACCTGTCAAGCGCAGTATGCTGTAGTGCGCGAATGGGCGGCATTCCTTTTTTTATCGTGCTTTGCATCTTATTCGAATGTGCCAGTAATAATACTGGAAGTAACATGTTGAGCATAACTTTCTATGCTGGATCATGGTTTTGCTGTACTCTGATTCTTTTGTTGTGTGTACCTCTTGCTGTGAAGAGATAAGCAAAATCAATACGTGGCAGATACCTTATGCAACGGCAAAAAAATTCCACAACGCAATGCAATCGAAGTCGAATGTAAATCGCATTTCAATGCATGCTGATTTTTGGCAGTACTAGTTGCTGAATGAAATGTTTTGTGCCGCTACTGTGGATTTTGTTTTGGTAGGCAAATGCAGCTAGCCTGCCATGTGGACTATATTTGTGCTTATAGTAGGTACGATGCATCGAAGAAGATATGCCTTATGCACTAACGAAACTGAAATGTATATCTGTATGCTTAGGGCGTAATACTTGGCGGTGTGGCGGTGAGCAGGATGAGGTGTACGTGGACTAAGCAGAAACGGCGGCCATCGTGTACATATCGTCAACATTTGCTTCCACTGTCTTCTTGCGAGTGGGGCGTTTGGCAATGTAACGATCGCCAACATAGCACACGGTCTTGCATGTACGACCTTCCAGGCTTAGCCTTTACGCCGTAAAGCTGAACGTATGTACGTTTTCAGGCGTAAAAAGGCATAAAAAAACGTAAATGCAACGTAAATACAGCCCCGTGAACATAAAGACAATACATACAGAGTTGGGAATCCGGGGAGCGGTAGTCAGATGCGCTGGAATGGGTACAAGACCAACTTTTGTTCCGCGCCGCCTTTGCCCTTGCCGAGGGCGACGTGGACACTGTGTTGCGGGTGCTGGAGATGGCGAAAGACTTATCATTTTACGAACTTTCATCGTGTAGCCTGGCTGTCCCAGCGAGCCGCGAAAACGTAATAACATCCGCAAAATATCATCTTTCGCAAATTTGCGTTTTTATGCATTAAAGCATAAACGTGAGAACGTAAATGCGAACGCAAAAACCAAGCCTGCCATCTACAAACACTGCGAGTACCAGATAAGGTCACGCCATTGTGCAGAACCGCACTACACAGTGCATTGGCATGCACTATACTGCACTACTGCACAATGTACCGCATTGCTATGCGCCCTTAAGGGCATTCCTATCCACCACGTGTGAGCCCTTGATACACAAGTCTGCCTGGAATCAGGGCTTTCTGCGCGTAACAACAGAGCTCACCTGGTTGGGCCACATGGTCTTCAGGTCCCAGTCGCCGCAGGTGCAGAAGATTGTGTTAGATGGCGACAGCCGGTTATCCGTCAAAAATTGAACGAATTGCGCGAAGACGACCTCAATTGTGTCCGCCTTCATCCACCCAGCATATGTAATTGTCAACGACATCGGTCTTCAGATCACGAACAGCACAGCACGTGCCATCAACAAATGAGAATCATCATCATGCAGATCATCTCGCACGAAATTGTTTCCCATGTTCATAAAGTGGCACTTAATGCCTTAAGAAGTCACCTGGAATGCTTGGCTTTGTTCGTGTTGCAGGAGACACTGGTAATATATGTGGCTGGACTCTCCACAACAATTGAATGATCTTGTCAAAGCCGCCACACTGATGCCCGGCTCCAATAGTCCGCGTAACAAGAATTACCCGTGGCATAGCTGTTTAAAGACAGGCAGCCCGCAAGCAATAGAGCATGGGCAATCGGCGCGTGGAGAAGAATACCGAGGTTCTCACCTTCACAAACAAGAAACAATAACGAGCTAGATTCTTGAAACGAAGGTAGCATTAGCCAACGACTACTGAACATAACATCAAGATTTCTTCAGGGAAGGCATCCAAGGCTGCATCAACTACAGACGGTTGAAAAATGCGATGGCTAAAGAGATGACAAGCGATTGTGACAGCCATTTGAGGCTGTCAGTTGAGACATTTTGGGGGTTTCTTTGAAGAATGAACGGCTGGAGTAGGTCTTCACCCAGGCAGGGACTTATTCGCCGCTAATCAAGCACGACCAGCAGCAGTAGAAAACAGCCTGTTTGCGATGCCAACTGCGGTGCGATTTGACACAAATTGATGCCATCGCACCCTCTTTTACACCATCGCAATCGCTGTGACGGCACCACTTTGTGTCAAAGTGGCATCGCAAGTGGCATTGCAAACATGACGTTTTCTAGTGATGCAGGCCTCTCCTTAGCTGATGTCCATTTGTGTCAGTTTATTTAACTTAAACGCTGGTTGCTTTGTCAGCGCCAGGGGGTCCACCCTGTGGCCCATCCCACCCCCCTCCCGGTTTCGATTTGAAGCTAAGCGTACAAAAGTCGAAATAGTGTGGTCTCTCAACAGTCCTGCCTCCCACAGGACATCCAGGGGGGGGGTGGACATTCAAAGTTGAGGTGCAAATGCGCCGCTCATCTACTGACAGGTGTGCATGATGATGGCATTTACCATGAGCACCATTGATCAGGATGCTGGGCAGAAGCTTTCAGATGCACCTGTTGATCGCATTCAGAGCCTGAGGTAATTTTCCAGATTTCGATGGTGATCCAAACAAATGCACTGCGCCGGAGGCCTGGTGCGGATTGAGCGGGAAGGTGCCCCTTGCTGCCCTGAAGCTCCTGAAGCTACCCTGACAGTTGCCTGAAGCCATGGAGAAACCAAAGGTGGCCTGCTTCGAAATGGCTTCCCCCCCACCCCTCCCGGCCCCCAAGCCAAGGTGACCCCGAAACACCCACACCCAGAGGGTGCCCCACCTGGTCCACCGTCTCCTGCCTGATGCCCGTCAGCTCGGTGCAGAACTCCGACAGCACCGGGTTGTGCACGGGCCGCACATACTTGTGGAACACTGGCGCATCGGCGACCTGCACGGCGGGACACCGGCCGTTTTGGAGGTCAGGCGTCACGGCGATCGACGGCTGTCGACGCCGGCCGGCATCACAATCGCGACAATCTTTCCAGGAGGGCTTTCTTCGCCACCCGTGGACGCTGGTCGAATGGCGAGCATCCCCCCTTTGGCGCCCCAGTGACATTTCCAAACCACCCTCGCCGCCCCCGGCACCGCCACTACGTGCATGCATCGACGAGGATATAGTGGATGCCATGTGCCATTCCCCATCCCCCCCATCGTCCAGCCTGCCCCCGCCCGTCGGGACGGCGCGACCGCACAAGGCCGCGCCGCAACCCGCCATCACCCGCAGGGCGTAGGGGCCCCGTGTTGCCTCGTGAAGGCAAATTCAAACAAGGGAAGTCATCCCGCGCCGAATCTGAGCCGGGGGGGACGCCCGGCCAACAGCCGCCGCTGTCCACGGTCGCCATATCCGGAATGCTCCCGATGTGCGCGCGTGCGCCAAAACCGCGCCACGGACAGAGCACTCGAACAGCCCCTCAGCAATGCCGTCGCCCGTCTTTGCAGCGAACGCTGATCGACTGAACAGGCGGCGGCCGTGGCCGTCGGACGGCCTAGAGAGATTCAGTGGGTCGTTCCCATCTGCCGGTGGCATTTCACCTCCTGGCCCCCACCACTGGCACAACAAAAGACAACAAAACAATGCACGAAAACAGGAACAAAATGAGCGCTCCTGCAACGCGGCGCGAAGCGACCGGCCCCGGGGAACCGGTCTCAAGCGGCGCTCCGAGCGTCCCCAAAGCAAAAGAGGCACCTTCATCGCCTCCGTGTCCACCAGCACCACGGGAAATTCGATGATCTCCTGCGTGAAGCCCTTGGGCGTCTTTTCGTGGCACGTGGCCTCGAAGTCCAGGATCGCCAGGTACCGCCTCGGCTGGCGCGGCGCACCCGACTCCCCGCCACCGGCCGGGGGCTGCTCCATGGGTCGGCGAGTTGAGCTAGTGCTGGCGTCGAGTGGAGTCCGAACGGCGAGGTGCGGGTGCGGGGTCGCGAGGCGCGGGTGGGGGTTTAAGTACAGTGCCCGAGAGTGGTTTTGATGCTGGGGTGCTTCGGGACTTCAGTCGTTGAGTACTACGGAATCGGGCATCGGACCCCCCCTCCACAACCGGACCAGACGGCACCTGGCGTATCGATGCACGCACATGCGCCGCAGATACGGGTATTCGCCGTAGGCTGCCGCCGTCGACGGGCCACGCTCCCCACCCCGCCTGGCACGCCGGGGCGCCCAGCGGCTCTCGGACTCTCGAGAGGCCCCCGGCGCCGTTTTACCGGACCCGATCCTGCCCCTTTCGGGTTCTCCGTTTTGATTCGCATCCAGGTGTCCGATCAACCTCCCAGGGAGTCCCTGCAGCGAGTCCCTGAGGCGCATTTTCGACAGGCTGCGCGCAATCCAACCGAGAGTGCGAGCTTGGCTCTGACGCTGCAAGGCGCACGCGGTCGTCGCGGGGCGCCGGTGACAAACAGCCAGCGCTGCGAGCTCTGCTGGTGGCGCATCTCTATCAGCAACCGCAGCCTTCAAGGAACGCCGCATATGTTGTGTTTTGTGCTCGCATCCTTACACCACTGTTCCTGAGTGAGTACTGCAAGCTTTCTAAAGCAAGAATATGTCACGCAGCTGAGGCCAACCTGCAAGTATCCGTCACACAAGCAATGGGAAGAAAAATTAACATGCACATGTGTGCACGCTGGATGGCCCAACAGCAAATCCGGTGCATGCGGCGGACTCGCGCCAACGGAGGCATTCGCTGATGTGCGGCGGCGTGGCGGGGCCAAGGATCGGCCGATTTCACGCCGAGGAGGAGGGATCCCGGGCCTGGGGCCGCGAAAGATGCGCATGGGGCAATTCGGGCTACCGGCAAGCGCCCGCGCGATGAGGGTCCCGGCGGCTGCCCCGTGCCCCGACCGGGAAGTCTGAGACGGCGGGGCACCACTGGGCGCGGCAGGAGGGGAAGGCGGGGGTGCACATGCGCCGCCGCGATGATGTTTAGCATCGATCGTCGATCTGGGAGGATGAGCAGGTTCAGGCGTCGGGAGCGCAGGCGTTGGGCTGGTCGGCTAGGCGGGCTGCGCCGCGGTCCGCGAGGGGGATGGGCCCGGTGCGTGCACGGCCAGGCGCCTTTGCCGGGGGACGGAGGCATAGCGGGGCCGGCGTGGTGGGCGCCTGGTCGGATGTGTCGCATCGGCCCGGCGCCAACTGCTGGATCGGCTACAAGTCTCAAGGGTAGGTGTATTAGTTCATCTGCCCCCATATCTGGGTTTGTGTGCTGGGGCGTGTTGCTGGGGTGGCCCTTTACCGTAGGTTGTCAGTACCCTTCCGCATCGGAAAATTTTACTGTTACGATTTTCGCTGCGCATTTTGTTTTTCAGAACGTTGCTTTTGTTATTTTTACGTTGCTCCGCGAACTTTTATTAAATGAACGTTGTTATTTTATTTTTTTGTTGAAAAAAGGCCAAGGGTCTCGTTACTATGCGGAAAGATTTAAGGTACACGCTTTTCGCTCGTATGCGTATTTTTGGGTATATATGGGTATGGGAGTACGGTAGGGAACAGCGAAGGCAATCCCCCTGGCTTTGTTGCGTCGCTCCGTTGTTGGGGGGGTGCGCCCCAGGCGCCCCACCGCCGCGAGCCCCCTGCGCTGGCCCACCCGGTCCGGGGATGATCTGCCTGTGGGCGGGGCCGCCCCGCCCGCTGGCATCCGGGGCCGAGGGAGGAGCGCGGAGGGCGGCGGCGGCGGCGGGCACATGCCGCCATGGCCGCGCGGCGGGCGCCGCGGCGGCCGGGCGGGGCGGCGGCATGACCCCGAGGCGATCGGCGCCGGCGCTCGGGCGCGGACCGGCGGAGGCGCGGCGGGGGATCCAGCCTCGGCAGCGAGTTGGATCGGGATCGGGGAGCCATGCCGGGTGAGAGCCGGAACGCCGGAGTGCCGGGGAGGGGGGGAAGAACGCGCCATGTTGGTTTGTGCCTCACGGCGCCGTGAAGGCTGCTTTCTGGGGCACCAGTGAATTCCCTCGCAGTTTTGGTCGTGAGC
Organism: Ostreobium quekettii; assembly: GCA_905146915.1. Lineage (NCBI taxonomy): Eukaryota > Viridiplantae > Chlorophyta > Ulvophyceae > Bryopsidales > Ostreobiaceae > Ostreobium > Ostreobium quekettii. The sequence continues at coordinate 86,128 of CAJHUC010001402.1, read as the reverse complement.
CATTGGAGGCGGATCGACCGTGGGGTCCTGGGAGGGCGGGGTTGAACACGTTGGCGCGCTGCAGGCCTGTCGTGCGCGCCGCAGCAGGCGATGATCCCCGCCGTGCGTAAATTGGATCCAAGGCCGGGGCAGCAGTCGCACGGCGGCCGGGAAGCAATGCGCGAACCCTTGTCGGCTCGCCTGCCGGCTCAGAATGCCTGCGGCCGCCTCAAAACCCTTTTTGCCGCCCCTGGCGATTCCCTTCCCGCGAGCTGGCCATCTGATCGTCCACCATGCATACCACGGTGCGCCGATCGCCTCCCACGGTGGCGACGCCGTAGCCGCCTTCGCTGCAGGAGATGGCTTGGCGGCCGTCGCCGGAGCGACCCTGAAGCACGGCGGCCTGCGGCCTTTGAATCTCATAATGCACTGCGGCACCCCGCCCTGTGCCCCCCCCCCCCCATCCACCCACCCGCCACCTTCTCCCCCAGTTGGGGTCTCGGCCCCTGGAGCCCCCACCCCTCGCGATCAAACGACCGCGAATCGGCTGATCCAGGAAGCAGCGGCATCATGCCGAGAAGGACTTATGCGATGCATGTCAGACACTAGCGCGCAGCCCCGCTCATTCCCGCAAGAGCGCGGAAGGCTGTCTTTTTCAAAGGGAAGCATGCTGAACGGTGGGGATCCCCTGCCAAACGGCGATCTTGTGAGGCAGGTACTGCAGGAGTTGAGGCCACTGACACTGGCTGGAACGGGAGGGGAAAAGGTCCTCCTACGTGGACTGGCTTACAGTCCAGAGCAGGAAAGCAGCATCCAGTTGTTTGACAGCGTGCCATCACCTGGATTTGTTGGATTGGCTCAAGTGATTTGACCCCAAAACGTGATGATTTGGGACATCAGTGACGTTTGGAAGCGCTGATCTGAAGGACTGCCTTGTTTGCTGCAGGGCCACAGAAGAGGACCTTGTGCACGACCGCGTGGTTGGCGTCCTCGGAGGAGGGCAGTTGGGAAGGATGCTTGCTTTGGAAGCGGTGTGTTGCTGCACACACACCAACAAAGAGAAAAGTTTTGCAAACCCTTATTGTACTGAAGGCGCTCGCTGTGGCACAGTAGAGAGTCTTGCCCACACAATGAAGCCGATGTGGAAGAAGAAGTGAGAGATAGATAGAATCGCGCGCAGCAGCAATCTGAGCACGTTTGGGCTCCTGCTGTGGGATCTGCTTCCCCTGCACAATTTTCAACCTCCAACTCCATGCTGCCAATGATGGGCACTGTGTGGGAGTTGATAGGCTTTGAGATTCCAATAGTTGGGCATGAGTATTGCATTCAGGTACCGTCCTTGGAGGAGATATGGCAGCCTAGCATAACATCACAATAAAATGTAAGGTGGCGGCAAGCCCAAGAGATTGTTCATATGAAAAATGAATCCTCAATGTCAAAGATTAGAAATTCAGTTGTCATGGGGGTGGGCCAGCAAACCAGAAATCAGATCAACTCACAAAGGCTCGTTTGTTCAAAGGGTGGGATGATGAAAGGCCCAAAGCATTGTTTGTGGGGATTGAATACTCAATCTTGGCAGTGGCCCAGCCACAACTTGCAGTCGTGCGCAATCCGACAAAGATGGAATTTGCGATCGTTTCCAGCGCCAAGTGGAAAATGTCATAAAAATGTGGAAGAAGGCGATGTTCTGCAGCACCCATCCTGCTCCCAAGCAAGACATTTTTTCAGCCTTTTCAATCCTGTAAAGGCGTGTGCCTTGAGGGTGCAAAAAGGAATGCATGCACCAGTGTCCATCAATGTGCGCACGTTGATCGCCAGGATTCTGTGCATTCACCAACTAACCTGTGATCAGTTGCTCACTTCGTAACTTTTGGGCGTGAAGAATTCATAAATTATTGGGAACGTTGTGACAAACAAGGCCCTTGCATCCTGCAGTTGATTGTATTCGCAGTTAAATCCAATCAGAATGTGTTCAAGGACCCAATATGTCTATTCTTTGCACCATTGTGATGCTATGACTTCTTTGACACTTTTTGACGAATGCCTCCACTGGACCATCTTGAGGGATGTAGTTCACACCGAATCTCTGCCCGTTTCCCAGGCCCGCATGGGAATCCAAATTAGGTTTCTGGATCCCACCGAAAATGCACCAGCAGCAGTGGCAGCGGAGCAGCTCGTTGGCAGCTTCCAAGATAGGGACAAGATCTTGGAATTCGCCCAGGGCTGTGACGTTGTGACTGTGGAGATCGAGCATGTGAACACGGCAGCACTCGAGGAGGTGCAGTCAGAGCTGGGAGTCAGTGTGCATCCAAGCCCAGAAACGCTGAGAATCATCCAGGTCAGTGCCAGGTTTTCGTCGCAAAAGCTCATTGACAGGATTGATCCAATTGACGCTTCACAGCTATGTTGCCAGTTGGTTGATTTCAGGTGAGGGTTTTTGGCCTGGTCAATGCAGATGCAAAGCCGGGAGTTTACCATGTCGAAAATGAAATCTCAGACCTGTGTCATGGGTTGAAGTCCCAGTTTCAAACATGATGCCCCAGAATCTCCGCATGCTTGAGCAGGAAGAAGCACCTTGTGTCCTGCAAGGTGGGCAGCGCTCTGCTCATCAAAGTGATCGACGGTTATGGTATCCAGTTCATCATGGTGTAGCCACCGCAGTTCGAGTTGTTGCATCAGTTGGTCCTGACACACCGTGTGATTTGACGATCTCTGTTCCTACGCATTGTTTGATCGAGAATGCACTCCAAGAGCAGCAATCGCTGTCTGTCAGCGTTTGGGACTACTAGAGCCCTGCAGAGACGTGCTGTGTGATCACCAGTACTGTCCGAATGTCGTGGCAAATACGAGGACAGATTGCTGTACCCTTTGCCGATTTGGTGGTGTCCCAAGAACGATTGTTGTGTCTACATCATGTGCACCAGTATGGTGAAAAGGACCTATTCGCTGACAGGTATGAAGGTGTTTAGAAACACAACAGAAAGTTGTGCATGCAAATCCGTTGGTGGCGACTTGCCATTTCTTGGGAAAATTCCTCATCCATTCACAACGCAGTGCACAGTAATTTTTTGTCCCACAGTCCTCCTGTGAGCAAAAACTAGAAACCTCCTATTCCAAAATTTCTCACTTCTACCCTGGGGGCTGGTGTTGCTCCACAGGGCCTCTGTGCCCCCAGTTAGCAGGTAGCTGACTTGTCCTTGTGGCCATGCAGGACAAGTTTGCTCAGAAGCAGCACCTCATGCAGCATGGCATCCCTGTAGTGCAGTGTATGGAGATTAACGACCTGAGTGACCTGCACAACGCCTGTGCCAAAGGCTACCCTGTGATGCTGAAAGCCAGGAGGTGAGTGCAATGTTCAGTCTTTTCTGGAGGCCGATTAGCTCGATTTCTGGTGTTAACACCAAACTGTACTTTTTGCAGCCTTGGTAGTTCAAAAAACCGCCGTTGGTAGCAGTTGTTGCACGATGATAATCAATGCTCTTGGACCTATTAAAGTGGTGTCGGGCCCTTGAGGGCGTGAGGGCCAGTGCTGGCCAGTTTTTTGCGATTGTGCGCAGCATGAGCGCATTGTCTTGATCGTTGAATGCTGCATTGAGTAACAAAATCGCCTAATACCCACCTGGGTAGATCCGTTTGACAGATCGCAGCATGTCCCTGGCTTCAATGTTGGGAAGGGACAAGACCAGGGAGTGCGTGAAAGTGCACCAGCAGTCTTTGCCAATACGCAAAGAGCCACCTTCCCATCAGTTCGTATATCTGCAAGTCCTGTCAGACGTCATGTCACCACCCCAACCTTGTCTTGGTCAAGTTGGCTGAAGAATCACCCCTTTACGTTTGCTCTCTGTCTAGGTTCGCGTCACCCCATTGGCCTGCAGTGTTTGATTCCAACTTCCACCAAAATGACACAGCAAACCCCATATCTGGTACACAACACACGAGGCCAAAAGACTTGAATATATTGGATATAAATTGAGTAGTGAAATGAATTTCTAGTGAATTGAATTGAATGCATTCCTTCCCACCCTTCTGATTTCAGTTTAGGCACGTGCCATAACGAGATCTGTTCTTTCACCTCGCAACCGTTTACCGTCTCCCGCAGGCTGGCCGCTGAGACAAAACAACACATGTGTTTGGAATTAAGCCCAACATCGCCTCCAAGGTGCGAGGGCCGTGTCTTGCCATATCTGACAAATGTAATTCAAGGATTGGAGCAGGCTGGCCTACGATGGCCGCGGCAACTACATCATCGGCGGCGCCAGCCAGCTGGACGAGGCCGTCGGGGCTCTGGGCGGATTCGAGGCCGGGCTGTACGCCGAGCAGTGGGTGCCCTTCGCCAAGGAGCTGGCGGTGATGGTCGCCCGCACGCGTGACGGCCGCGTGCTGCCCTTCCCCGTGGTGGAGACCATCCACCGGGAGAGCATCTGCTTCGTGACGGAGGCGCCCGCCGACGTGCCGCGGGAGGTTGCGGACGAGGCGCGGGACGTGGCGGAGAGGGCGGTGGGGTGTCTTGACGGCGCCGGCGTCTTTGGGTGAGTGATCGCGGCCTCACCCCCTCACCCCCCGCCCCGCGCGTCGCTTTCCGTGAGCCGCTTCTTGGGCGCAGCGGCTGTCCGGGGGGGCGTGGCCTCTGGGCCGTCAGGTCGCCAGCGCCGTGGGCCCTTATGCCCGGTATTAGAATCAAACAGGGGTCAATAGGGCGTGCGTTAACGACAAACGTCCAGTTAATGAGCCAAGTCGTTCGTTAATGACCGTTCTTACGACTTTACCCATCCCAATGACCTAGGGAGAGGCGGTTCCTCTTTTATGTAGGGGGGGTGCGCGCTCCTATTCCTATTTTTGGATTAGGAGTGTTCCGCTGGGTGCGCTGGGACAGAAGCCGTTCGTCGCGTGTGCCCGAACCCGGAAGGGTTGGGGCTGGGAGCGCGCCCCCGCCTCGAGACAAAGTACGTCAGGTCGGGCGTTGTACACGGACCCCGGCGCCAGTACAGCGCCACAGCACTAACAAATCCGGGGACAGACAAAGTACTGGTGCGCCGGCGTACGAGGGAAATCCTCCCGCTGATAAAGTACTGGGGCGCGCCCGCCTTTGACTGTCCCTGAGGCGACCCTCCCGGGATCCGTGCGCCGACTCGAGTTTTACCCCGTAACGGCGTCGTGGTCATAACGGCGGGCCCACGCCGCTCGCTCGCCTGTCTCCCGAGCGCCACGCCCCTTCACCCGCCTCGCCCCACTCCCCCCCTTTCTCCCTCCCCCCTTCCGCGCGCGTCCCCTCCCCCACCCCACCCCACCCCCGGTCTGGCAAACGGCAAAGCACCGGATCCCCTGAGAAATCGCGTCCCGTCCCTGAATCCCGTCCCGTCTCCCCGCCGCTCCTCCACGCAATCGCTGCCCCCCGGCCGGCCATCCCCATGCGCCCCGCCGCCGCCCCCCGCCGATCCCGCCGCCCCCGCCCCGCGCACCGCCCATCGATCGATCCGATCCCGCCGCTCGGCCGCCGCCGATCCCGGATCATGCCGATCTGCCGCCCGCCCATCGCGCGCGCGATGATTTCACGGCAGCCCATTCCACAGGGTCGAGCTGTTTTGGGTGGCATCCGGCGGGGTCATCGTCAACGAGATCGCGCCGCGGCCGCACAACTCCGGCCACTACACGATGGACGGCTGCCGCACCAGCCAGTTCGAGCAGCACCTGCGGGCGGTGCTGGGTTGGCAGCTGGGGGACCCGGGCATGGGCGCCGGCTGCGCGGTGATGTACAACCTGCTGGGCGAGGCGGAGGGGGAGGAGGGGCTGGCGCGGGCGCGGCGGGCGCTGGCCACGGCGCGCGGTCTGCCGGGGGCGGTGGCGCACTGGTACGGCAAGGAGGGCATCACCAAGAGGCGGAAGGTGGGCAGCAGGAGCGGCGGGAGCGGCTGAGCCCTTCGAATCGAGAGTGTCGATGTGTCGGGATGCGCGCCGTTGTCCGCCGGGTGGCTGCGTTTTTTGGCTCCGGCGCGGGTGTATCAATTTGGCCAGAATGGCACAAGGGGGCTCTCGAGGCCCCTGCCCCAGCCGCCACCACTTCCCTCCTGTTGTATTCTCCCCTGTTGACGAGTGTACCGTATTAATGATAGGGGAAAGCGAATTGCAATGAAAGCGCCGTAGTATATTTTACCATTCCGCATCAAGGGGCATCACCTCGTCAAATCGTCAGTGACCCTCGGCTCGACGGCCAATCGGTGTGGGCGTCCGATTGGTCCTGTCGCACCTTCACGCTTTGCCGCCTCCGATATGACAGCGATTTGGTTTGCCAGAACGTCGCCTGCCAAATTGTCGCCGACCCTACCCTTTTATTGTATATATAATACAAGGTTTATATATTAGGGTCTATTAGGGTTTTATATTAGGGTTATTATATTAGGGTTTGTGGGCGCTGGTGCGCGATGGGCGCCAGACCTAAACTACTTGAGAGACGGGCGTGTTGGCAGAAGGGAGGCATGTGGTATATTTCTTGTCTGTGGAGGCGCGTGACGTGTTGCCAGCTCTTGGGAATTGCTGCCGGCCGCGTTTCGGCCTGTTGGTCGATATCGGTTTGAGTGCGATGACAGTGTCGTGCAGAGCGAAATGCACATTGGGAATGCCGGCGGTGCTGACCATTACGGTCGTTGCAGTGGGCCATGGGATGCTGTGGGATCAAGATTGCAGTGGTGCCATGTGCTTGACGGCAAGTGCGCCGCCAGCGATCTCGAAGTTGCAGTAATTGGTGTCAATACCTCGTGCACACGAGCAGAAACGGAGGTTGAAAAGGCACCCAAGAGCGCATGTTTCAACGTTTTTCTGCAAGTATGGCCAGTGCGTTGCTTTTGCTCAGACCACACGACAGGTGGTCGCTGTTAACGAATGACGAACGGGATCATTGAATCGCAAGTGGTGAATGACTTGGACAATGTGCTCTGTCAAGACAAGGTGAATTTGGGAGCGTCGGAGTGGCAACACATCCCTAGAGAAACATCTGCAGTATACGATGTGGTCTCTATTTCGTGATGCTGTGCCAATGGCACAACTTTCTTTCATCGATTTTATGCAGTTAAAGGCAGGCCGACTTTCTGGGAAACGGTCACGTTTTTTTCTCCCTCAACTTCATGAGCATGGGTCAGCAGCCAGCACAGCGCATGGTGCATCCACTGGTCAGTTGGGCGCATCTACTCCTTGGTCTGCCTTGCGCATTTTGGAAGGTTATTTAAATGCAAGCTGTTTAAACCTTCTTATGAGCTTATTTAGACATAGGTTTGTTTCTGTTCACAAGGTCAGTGGGATACATAAGTTAGCAGAAGCCATGTAAAGAACGTTTAGCAGATCTTGCTAACCTTTGCATAGTGTCAGAGCTCACGATGTCTGCTGTGCCTTCCCTCTAGATAGGCCACATCAACATCGTGGGTGAGAGCCGTGAAGCTGTTCGTGAGCAACTCGCTACCCTGGACCAACTGGCAGCAAATGCGCTGCAGGCCACTGGTATCCAGCCACAGATGGCGAACGGACACCCCAACCAGCCTGTGGTATGTGACTCGGCTGTGAATGCCACCTTAGTGCTGTATCACTTAGGTGTTGTTGTGAGGCTCTGTTGTTGCTTATATGTTATGTTGAGGATGGTATTGCTGTGCTGTGCAGCCATTCTTTGGCTCCAGTTCAAATGATGCTCTCCATGGAGATGATCGTTGCAAATATATTGTGGCGTCTCAATCCCTACTGTTCTGGAACCGCACTTTAGCAGGAGCTCCAGGGCACAACAGCACAAAACTTCATGTGTGCATTTGATTGATGCTCTCCATTCGACGTGTATCAAAGGTGGGCATCATAATGGGTTCCGACTCCGACCTGCCAACGATGTCTCCTGCGGCAGACGTCCTTCAGGGGCAGTTTGGCATCCCTTGTGAGGTGAAGATCGTGTCAGCACACAGGACGCCCGAGAGGATGATGGAGTACGCGAAGAGCGCCCACATACGGGGCATCAAGGTCATAATCGCTGGGGCAGGTGTGTGCAAGTCCTTGAGGGACAGAGGTTTGTTGCATTTCCCAACGGCATCAAGGCATTGGCCAAGCATCAGCAAGTCGAGCAGAAATGCTCACACAAACTGTCCAGAATGCAACCTGCGTGCATGCCATCTCCCGAAACAAGTCCAGTCCCTGTTGGTGGCTGTTCATTGCCTATGTTGGATTCTTGCCACCACAACCAGAGCACAGTGCAGAGCCTGGAGGCCTAAACCTGTGGGCCACACAATGTGAGTTGATGTGCTATGAAGCTATTGTTGACGGGACTGGGGTTGCGCATGCTGCTGTGTCTCCATGTGTGCAAAATGTTTGACACATTGTAGATGCTCAGCGTTAAAGGTGAACGATTTTAGTCAAATTTTTTGGCAACCTGCCCTTGGCTCTCCTGCGGCCTGACGTCTTGACATTCTGTCAGCTGAGGTGACAATGTTGTTTGATCAGCACCTGACATGAAGTCATTGACTTTATCACACATCTCCTTTCTGCTTCAAAGGTGGTGCCGCACACCTGCCAGGCATGGTTGCTGCCATGACCCCCCTGCCAGTGATCGGCGTCCCAGTAACGCCAGAAGGAAGCCACCTGGATGGACTCGACGCCCTCATGTCGATCGTGCAAATGCCCAAGGGCGTGCCCGTAGCAACAGTGGCCATAGGCAATGCCACGAACGCAGGTGGGTACAGCCTCTCCTGTGATGCTGGTTGTATTCTATCCCGCTGTTTTCAAGTTTAGAAAGCCCCTTTTTGATTGCCTATCTGCTTATTCTCGAATGGTGACAAATAGAGAATCAGTACTTTGCTGGGATTCGATTTTGGTTCTGCAGCAAACGCGTGAGGCCACTGACTGCAACTCCTACCAGCACCGATTGTTTTGTGGTTTGTGCAATGAAAAATGTGCTTGACATACAGCCTGGCACTGTCAAGACCCCTGATGTGACAGATGTCCAAACAATCTGCTGCTTTGTCTTCTTTTTCTGCTGTCTTGGATGCTTCGCCCTCAATTTGCTCAAGACCGAAGTTTCAGCAGAGGATGGGTTCTAGAAACCTTTGCAGTGGTTTGCACCAGGATTGAACATGCCATGCCAATGGGGCCATCAGCCCTCCAGAGTGCATCAGAGGCCCCAAGAAATTCGCCCGCAAATTGGCTGCCCATTGTACATGGTCATTCTTGCAATTGCAGTGGCCTACTGCTGCATTGTTCAAACCTCTGGATTGTCATACATATACAGACACATACATCGGATTCCTGCTGCTCGGCCCACTGCCTTCGATGTATGCATCGATTGCCAAGCGTGTCAAAGTCAGACCTCGCCAATTTCTGTGTGCCTGTCTGTGTCCATATCCAAGGTCTGTTGGCTGTTCGCATTCCTGCTTTTCTGAGCTATTGCATCTACGAGTGCATACATTGATTGTAGAATGAGAATGAGACTGTTGAATTGAGATTCAAACGCATGGCGCTGTGTGCCGCCAGGCCTGTTGGCGATCCGAATCTTGGCAGCTCACGACCAAGGGCTGATCAACTCCATGATGGAGTACCAGGAGGGCATGAAGCAGATAGTCACAGAAAAGGCAATCAGGTTAGAGGAAGTGGGCTGGAAGAACTATGAGAGGCAGTAGAGTATGAATGGACGCAGGTGATGGAATGACTGCAAGAGGCAGCATACCCTGAACTGACTTGATGGAAGGACTGCAGGGTGTGATAACAGGCGGACCTGCACTGGAAGGATAACAGGAACAGAAGGGCGGCGGGCGCCAACTGTTGAGGGACCGCAGGGAGGAGTAGGCATTGGTGGAAGAACTACAAGGGAGCGTAGACCCGTTTGCAAAGACTGGGGAGCAATGGACCTGTGGCTAAAGCACTACAAGGAGCAGTGGACCTTCGGCGAAAGTGCTGGAGGAGCAGTGGGCCTGTGGCGAAAGTATTAAGGGAGTAGTGGAGCTGTGGCGGAAGGGCAGGTGGAGGGCGTGGAACAATGGTGGAAGTTCCAGAAGGCGCTGCAGACCTGAGCGGGCGGGGCAGGTTTCGAGTGGACATGGGGGATGGGGGCAGGACGCCAGGCGGTGGGATCCGCAAGTGAGTGGATGCTGCTTGGACGTGCATGTTGCGGTACGCACATGTGAAGCGCTGTGGTGCTTTAGGCGCATGTGCCGAGCCTCTTGGCTGTCGCTGGCTCAACAGATTGAAGGTTCGCGAAGAGGTAGTGCCCTTTGGGGCTCATTGCCTGGACAGGGCTGCAGATGGCCGCTGTAGAAATGGCCCAGGAGGGCAACCGCTGTTTTTCTTGTCGGCTGGCTTGTCTTCCCACGGTTCCTAGGTTTGTGGGGCACTGCGGCCTCATCTCGTTGGCGGTTGTGTCGGTCTGGGTTAAGGGATGGGACGCTGGGCCTGCAGAACCGTCATTTGTGAGAGGTTGTAGTGGCTGGAACGGGCAGGGCCCTGCACGGAGTGGCAGGAATGGGTTGACAGCTTTTTTAAGGCTTTCTTATGGACTTCCTTGTTTTCCATATGCGGTGCGCAACAGGAACGCTGCACGTGGCTTCCTTGCCAATCAATCGCGGTTTAGCGCACAAAACTACATGTGCATTGTGCTGGCAAGCTGGCATTGCAACCCTTGCTGTGCAGCAAGTGCTGAGGTACCAGCATGCCGGCACAATGTGCGTGCATACGTTACACAAATATGCAGCTGGGATGGAGCGCGAAGGGGCGCGATGCTCTCAGTTTTGGCACCCCTGGATGCCTCCCTTGGTCAACTCGCGCAGCCAGGAAAAAACAGCTCCAAGTGCATGCCCCGATTGACATCGAATGTTGTACATCGAGTCCCTTCTAATTCAATGCGATCCCAACGTCTATGCAGACTGCCTGAAATACGTCAGAAGTAGGTTGCATATCCAGGATATGGCCGTGTCCCAATATACGGGCGCCCATATCTTGGGGTCCCTTGTATCCTACTCCTTATCCTGGAGATGGGAATTTTCGCCGAGGCAATGGAATCAGTGGCTCTCTGCTGCTGGGAAGTGTCTCCATTGTTGGCGATCTGAGCAACAAAAATTCGAGATTCGTGCTCACACAACTCGAAGCAATGCCGACGTGTCAAGCAGGATACCAGTGGGCTCGCGACATGGAAAACGCCACCGAGAAAACAAAGGCGCCCAGGCGCCCAGATTGACGCATAGCCAATGGCATGCGGGAACGAACAAGCCCCGTGAGAGGGCACGTAGCACGCACAGGAAAGCCACTTCTGCCATTCCAACCCATTCTACAACTTTACAATTCTACAGCCCAAAATCCAGGCCGCCTCAAGCGTTCGCAGCACGACAGCGACTGCTGGCGCCCATCAACAGCTGGGCGTCATCAGCGCCCGTGTTCGGTGAATGACAAAGTACAGGGCAATTGTGATGCTGTTTGGGTTGCCAAACCCCCGTGATGGAAAATACATTTGCCAGAAAGCGTGTGTCCTGAGCAGCGAGCGCTGCTATCTGCCAGAGAACACCGTTTCGGAGACAAGTGGCGCAAGCTTAGTACTTTATGACACTGTGTAGTACCGCGTAGAACTGCGCATTTCTTGGAGGCGCCCCTCGCCGTCGAGGGGCCCCGGCCTGGGCGCCTCCGGCATCCTGTTCGTTATTCTCCAACCCAAAATTCTAAATCTACTCCCCAAGCCACAAGCCACCGCCTTCCAGTTTCTTGATCGCGACCCCATCTTGATGGACTGCGTGTCGGTGGCCAGTCCCCGCGAAAGCGCAAAAGCGGAAAACCGGCACGGCCCCACAAGGGCCTCCTATCGGCGCAATCCCCAACGGATGTAGTTGAATCTGCCGTCTAAATAATAGTAATCCGATGTTTAATCTGGACGCTGCAACACCCACCGCCCCCCTCAGCAACAGGAACGACTCGCGAATCGCTAGCGAGGCCGCCGCACAGGGGGACCTCCGCGATCACGTCCTCGACAATCACGCTATGATGACGTCATCTTCGATCAACATGCAACAACACGTCATCGACGATCAACGCCCTACCCGGCAGGAGCCATCAGTTGCCTCTCTCGGTAGCCTCGGTCGAGCCCAAGGATCCGTGGCGAAGCTTCCACACAAGGTTACCGTGCCCACTCATAAGGACGTCATCGACGATCGGCGCCGTCCCTGGCGGGAGTAATCCTCTGCCCTCCCTTAGATCACCGAGACTGGGCTCAAGGATCTGTGGCGAAGCTTCTACACAATGAAATCACCTCGTCCATGAAGGCTTCAAACGCCGCATCCCTGTCCAGGCAGTCCAGGGACGGGGACTGGGGGCCGCTGGCCAGGAGGGAGGTGCAGTTCGGCGCCGCGAAGTCCAGGGCACTGTTCGCACAGGCAGTGGCGGTGACGTTCTGGCACACCTCTTCAGGGCTGCCGACCAGGGACTCTGCGGACAGATTATCACTCGCAGTTGGTCAATTCTGCACTTCGCAACTCGCTCCAGGTCGAGCATGGAGATGTGCGGGCAACGCACGGCGTTGACGAAGGCAGGTCTGACAACTGTGTCAGTTGTTTTGACTTGGTGTCGAATTGATAGATTACTTGTTGTTGTGCGAATAGAAAACTTCAAATGCCTGGACACAGCGTTGATTGGGCGTGGTTCCAAGACGGTGCAGACAGACCTGCCCGATCAGCAGATCTGCCCGATGCTTTGCTGTTCAAGGGCAATATTTTACTACAGTACCGCAACCAAAGAAGCCCCCTGAATTTTTGCTGCACTTTGCCAGAGTTCAATCCTTCAGTGTGCCAGGAGAAAGCACGCCATCTCACCTTCCAACTCCACTGGTGGCGGCAGCTCTGCACCGTTGTCGTCAGCCCTGCTGCAGTTCGCCAGAAGATCAAAGCAAACCGTAGCTGCAACTTCCTCAGCGATCTTAATGCCATCCTCCCTGCACTCCATGTTCATGATGGTCGACGAATCTGTCAAAGCCACAGAGGCGCTGCAGTGCCTGATGCTCCATGCAGCTTTGCAAGCCGCAGAAATTGAGCAGCACAGCCGCGAGCACTGGGACACACTCGCCACGTGAGTACACAAGTGCTAGCGATCAAAAGCTTTGCTTGCTGCTGGAAATGGGTACCCATTTACAGCAGCACACAAAGCATCTGATTGCTGGCACTTGTATACTAAGGCACACAATTGCCACTGCCAAGCAAGAAGTCGCATTGACTTCTTGTATGTTTATGATATGCCTTTCTGGAAACGTGAGTGCAATGCCAATGCTCTTTGCACTACGATAAACGACAAATGAGCTCAATGTTATAAGCACTGAAGTCCGAGCTTGTAATAAGCACTGAATAATACTTGAAAGCATCCACGAACACTATGACAAGCAGGTGATAAATGGTGTGGTCCTGGCTGAGTCATGATTAAGCCACGATTAAGCTATCAGTTCTGTTTCCACTCTGAAAAGGTGCTGTGTGAAGCATGTGCCGATGGGCAGTCTCCTGTGAGGGTATTCGAACATTTCTGTTTCAACAAGCAGAAGGTCTTGAACGACAAAAATGAAAAGAATGGCCCAAAGGACGCAATAGAAATGAACGCAGAACTTGCAAATGCCTAATGCACGCACCAGCATCTCTGCCTGGTGCTGCGGTTGGCGAAGATGCGCTCTCGTTTCCGGGACTGCTGGACTGGCCTGCTGGCGATGGCGCCATTGCCATGCTCTCATTGCCGGGATTGCTGAGCTGAGCCCCTGGTGATGGTGCCATTTCTGTGCTTGGAGTCGTTAGCTCTGGAACTTGGGATCCATCCTCCATTTCCATGGATGCATTCATTGATGTATTCATGGATGAATTCATCGACAAATTTGAACCCATCGCTTCAACCGACCCGTTCACTCCCATGGCTGGAGCTGCTGCCTCCTCTGATGCTGCCGGCTCCTGAGCCATCTCAGGCACACTTGAATTCGAATCGGGAGATGGCGCCCCAGCAAAGGCCATGATTTCAATGGGGATCGAACTGGGAGTTTGTGCGCCCACCTTGCCTGCTTCCCCCTGTTCTGAACTGGCTGGCTCGGCTGCCGGCTCGGCTGCCGGCTCAGCAGCTGGCTCGCCTGCCGGCTCGGCTGCCTGCTCGACTGCCAGTTCGACTGCCGGCTCAGCTGCCAGCTTGACTGCTGGCTCGGCTGCTGGCTCGACTGCCGGCTCGGCCGATGAATTTGCCGTCGGCTCGGAGGAAGACCCCATAGATACACCAGAGTTGACAGGTGCAATTGCTGCCGCTGTCCCTGATGGCCCTGCTGCCACACCGCCCCCCCCACTTGACGCCCCCAGTGTCTGGGGGGCTGCGTTGCCATCTGCTGCAGCAGGCGACGAACCACCTACAGGGGAAGACGCTGGGGCTGGGACACCTTCCAGGGTGGGTGGCACTGCGCCATCAGTCCCTGGAGCTGATGCATTCGCTGCCGGTGAAAGACTGGCCTGATTGCTGACGATGCCGACAGCCGGCATCGGTTCCGCAACTGTGGGTTGCGCTGCTTCTGGGGCAAGCTGTCGCACAAGGGGCTCTTCATCGGACACGTCAGGAACAGGGGCAGGCATTGGGGCCTTGGCGTCACCAGTCCTTTTCGCCGCTGCACTTGGGGCCACTGCCATTGGGGCCACTGCATTTGGGGCCACTGCGCTTGGTGTCAAACTGGTCGCATCAGGCGGGGCGCTCATGGGTGCTGTCACAGCAACTCCGTCTGTGATCCTGAAGGTCGTTCGGTTTTCTGTGGAACAAAAGAAAGGCAGATGTTTCAATTTTTCACGACAAAGCAGCAAAGGAACTGGACAAGCATTCTGGGCCACAACATGTTTCATGGAAGTATATCTTTAGTCACCTCGAGGGCGCAAAGGCAGCGCTATCACAGGATGGTCAGCCAAAAGCAGGAATGTGAGTGGTCAGCGCCACAATCCAGCCTGCAGCAGTGAATTGAGATGTATGCACTGCACTGTTTGCAACACCAGTACGGGCTGCAAAGGAATGGCTTTTTGACTTTCTGATGGTCATGTGGAAGCTCGAATTCCACCAGTTTCTGTTTCACCATCGCCACAGGACCAGGAAGAGACCAGAACGCATCTTGAAAATGTTGCGAGATCAAACGTCATTCTACGCACCTTGGCCACTGCTGCGATTGCGTAAGATGCTGTGTTTGCTCTTGTGACAAGAGCAGGGTGAGATGCACGTTGTCTCTTTCGTTGGCACGGAATGGTCAAAGCGGAGAGAGGGGAGGGACAGGCCTATAAACTTCAGCACGCTGATTTCCGAGTGCCATGCTTTGCAGAAAACACTGTCAAAACATCCAACCTCTGCCGCAAGCGGGGGGCTTCGCATCCCCTCCCATGCAGGCAGAAATCGGGGGCAACATGTCAACAGGAGGGGAGGGGGGCTCATCGGTGCTGTCAGTGCAATGCCAGGAAAACCCATTTGGTGGTGTCTGCAGGAAATGTCCCAGATGCCCAGTCTCCCCACGTTGGACAACCCAAATTTACGCAATCTGCCAGCGTTGGTCTTGAGCAAAGTGGTGGCTCACCCATGACCCCTGAGAGGCATCCTGTTCTTGAACCACTGCAATCCTCTGATCCTGAGGGATCTGCCAGCAGGGTGCACGAATCTGTGTCCCTTTCAAACACCCATACTTGGCACTCTGCAGGCACACACAACGACAAATACACAGCAGCATATCAGCATCGTTGTCAAACCGGCACATGGCTGAGGGCCAGGTTTCAAGATCGCAACTGAACGGTTGCTTGGAAAAGGCAATCTTGGCCGCCACATGAGTTTAAGTGGCTGCGAAAGCAACAGCAGCAGCAGGAGCAGTGGCAGCGACTGTGACATCGACATTGTTAGTGTCGTTGACAATGGAGCAGCTTGGTTCCAGCCAAAAGTCAATTCCAAAGCAGACGAGCTTGTCAAAGCAGGTGAACACACTGCCGTGGCAGCACAGTGCTATGTTCCACAACCCAGGATGCTGCAGTTGCATTGTTCACCTGAGTTCTGTTCGCACAGCAGGCAGCACCTGCCAATCGTGAAGACCTCTTTTGTGTCGAGCACACGCCCAGTGACTCGAATGTCAGAATTTGTGCCACAGGTTGTCAATGTGAAACTTGGAGCCGCTGCACAAAAGAAGACACATGCATCAGTGGATGATCTTGCACAATTGTACAGGTGTAGAGTTTGTGCATTGCCTCATCGCCACAGCACCTAGCACGTCACACTGCTGCCAGATGCCGGCACCTCCCAGGTCGCCTGTGAAAGGGCACTGGATCGAAGGTGTGCTGAATAAATTTTCATTATCGATGGGCTCATTCTAGCGGACTTTTGCATGGAATCCCAGACTCCAGGCACTGCAGAGGCCTCTCCATATCTGCAATTGTTGTAATGTTCTTCTTGCAACAGACTAGAATTTGAAGCATTGAAACTCTTTTATCCCATGCGGCAACCCTGCACTTCGAGCTGTTCGCTTCCACTCTGTAATAAAGCTTTGAGGCAACCCAACACCCTCCCCAACTTCAGAAAGGCCTACACACTTGGACGCTGTGGACTCGATGGTGAAGATGGTCCTATTGGAGGCGATGGCTGCTGCTCTAAATGCCTCCCAAGGACCAAAAGCGGAGCTGCCTGCAAAGCATACAGATGACATCGCACACATGCTCAACATTGCGAACATCACCATCACAGATTGCCTTTGCAGGCAACACTGACGCGACATGCAGTTTTGGAATCCACAATAACGCACAAGAACAAGGGCTGCATACACCAAAACATACCGACATGACCACCACATGTAAATGCCATGGACAACTGTGGAAACTGACATTTGCAGTCAGAAACAGAGCCATTGTCTTTGCAGGAGCAAAGGCAGTGGCTGGCGATGTTATGAAATCTAATCAAAACGCATCTCCCACCAACTTCCCCTGTCAGCACCCCCACATGCATGAGCTAACCTGTGGTGTTATTCCTTGCACTCTGCATGGAGCAAGACAATGTCACACGGCACTTCTCGGACTCACCAGTGTATCACACAGAACAATGTGTGAAAGGGTACATCTGGTCTATCAACTTTTGCGCCAATGCCCACACGATCGATCAAGCTGCCAGTAGTCCCAGTCAACAACAGCATCCACACACCCCGGCACACCAAAATTTGCCATGTGCGGGGGAGCGCTGTTGTTGCTTTGGAGGTTTGACACCAGGCAGGGTGAGCTGTGCAAAGGCCTGATAAGCAAGGAAAGGAGCGTAGCCCAGAAGTTTTTGGCAGACAAAGCCACTGCTGATGCAGCATGATGGCGCTGAGTATACAATTGGGAGCGGCGCCAGTGCACATGGCTACCCACATGCCCCACTAATATTGACAGCTGGTGGCTGTCGATGGCTGTACCCTACCGGCTAGACAAAGACAGGATTCAGCCTCAAGAGCTCCATTCATGCAAGGCCAGAGAATCAGAGGCCGGAGGTTTGATCCCAAAGGTTGGCAGCTGAGGACCAGTCGCAGCAACCCGGGTTGAGCAAATTCCCCCAATGAAGTGTTGTGTGAAGGACAGAGCCATCACAGCAGGCGTTTTGGGCACAGCCGTCTGGCAGGAAGCCAAAACCCCCTATTCTCATTGCGCGTGTTGCGTGTTCATCATTTTGCTTCTTCTTTGTGTTTGTGTGTGGGTGGGGTGGGGTAGGGTGGGGTAGGGCGGGTGGGCTGCACACTGTCTTTCCACGGCATGGACAGGAATCTCGCATGCACTTGCTTGGCTTGACCAGTTTCCCTTTTGCAGCGTCACAAATCTTACTCCATTCCCCCTCGCCCGCCCTTCAGCGTCTAACGACGTCGCTCGAACTTGTGCGCAACCCTGGCGTGACCGCCGGCACCTTGAAAAGGCTCATCGCCTATACGGTCACCCCTCCACAGTGGCCCATGCGGACAGGCCAAGGCCGAGCTAACCAGAGGACCGCGTGCGAGCGCCCCCCTGCGGAGTTCGGGCCTTGTTGGAAAAGGTTCAAAAGGCGTTTTCGCACTTTTCGGACGGTCCTGTAGCCACCCCGTCAAACACGTCCCGCGCCCCAAAGGCGCGGTTTGCTTGCGTCAGATATGCTGCTCTCCGTTCACGCGTTCCAAAAGGGCTGCGGAAGGGAGCGGAGGGGACAAGAGTCGACCAAAGGCCCTGGCACCAGGGCACTTGAAGTCGTTCTCGGCAAGGCACGAACTGCATTCCAGGGTGATGTTGGCATCGCTGCGCCAGTTGCGTGGGGTGAATGCGTTGGGTTCGAATGCGTGGGGTGCAGGTACGTCGACGCAGGTTGGGTGGGGGAAGGGGGGGCCGGGGGGCCCGGAGGCGGCCATCTCCGGGCGCATCCCCGTTTGATCTGCCGACGAACCAGCCACTCACCGACAGGACGGCGAGCAGCAGCGCGGCGAGCGCCGCAGCGCCGCCCATGCTCCTCCCCTCCCGAAACTGCAAAGCGGCCGACACGACAAAGCCTCAGAGTCCAATGCATCACATAAGCGCGGGCGGACTCCGCGCCCGCCCCTCGCCACCGGACAATCAGACCGCGATTGGGCTGGGCGGCGCACGGCATTTCCGCCGCCGCGACTTCCGTTGGGCCCGATGCCAGCCCCCCCGACCCACCCCTCCCCTTCGCTGCGCAGCAAATCTATCATCGACGCCGCGACGATTCTCGCGACGACAATCGACGCCCGACCCACGCAAGCGCCCCAGTACACGCCACTCCCCCCTGCCCCAACAAACCCCCCACCCCCTGGAGCTCACCCGATGATCGGCCCCTCTGCAAAAGGGACACGCCCAGCGGGGGTGCCGCCGACCGGGGACGCAGCACCTTCCCCCCTTGCGCCCGAGGACGGATGCGGTACGCCCCTGCCTCTCACGATCCGCTGGACTCGCCCGGTCGACTGAACCAAACGGGGCGGCCGCTTCGCGCCCCTGGAGGGACTGCGAGCCGATCGACGATGCGGCTCCGGCGGGATCCGCCCGCCTTCGCGCCGGCGGTGCTGGCGAGGCCGCGCGACGTCGGTCGGAGTTTCCAAGGAGGCGGGCGGCCGCCGGCAGTGATTCGGGCCCCTTGCTGCGCCGCTCAGGTCTCTCAGGGCTCCCGGGTGGACAGACTGCCAATTTGGAGTGAAGCACGGCCTGGGGGTGTGACCCTGTGAGCGAGTTGCGCCCCGAACAGCGGCCCGGAAGCTGCTGACGGTGAGTGGGGGCGGGCGTGACGTTGACGAAGGAAACACCGAAGTCGTTGATGTCCAACGTCGACCAGCGGCCTCCACGACTTTGGCAACGGGCCGAGCTCCGCTCGGCAAAACAAGAAACCAACGGGTCATTACCACAAACCACTCCCCCCGGGCCAGAAGGCTTGTCACGTTTGAGTAGTCCGCGAAGAACTCCAGGACTGGTAAAACTGGATGCCGGCTCCCACGTGGCTTCATCAATGGGGAAATCGTGCCATAGTACAAGATATTCCTTCTTTCTGCGATGACCTGGACTCCAACGCCAGCGTAATAAACGTTCCACGTCGGAGACATCAGGCTCAGCATCTTTAGCAAGGACCAAGAGGGGAAGGCGATCGGCAACAGGATGAAGTTGTGATGATCGGTAGTCCTTGAGAAGTGAAACATAGAAGACTGGATGGATAGACCATGTAGCAGGTAGTTCAAGACGGTAGGCATTGGTGCCAGTCCGCTCTAAAATCTTGAACAGGCCGACAAAGCGGCGCTGCAACTTGGCTGATCCTTCCGGCTTCAGATGTTTGGCGCTGAGCAGTACCCATGCTCCTGTAGCAAAAACCACATCACATTGTTGCCGGTCGGTGATGGACTTCATCCAGTCAGTTGCTTGCTTTATGTTCATCTGGGCCTTCACAAACTGGTCTCTGAGGTGTTGAACAAATGCTGAGACGGCTTCTGTCTTCGCCCTGATCTGCTGGTGATCCAATAACTGAACTGGAGTCGTCGGATGTCTGCCAAAATTCAGAAAAAATGGAGTATACCCTGTAGAATGGTTGGGAGCCGTGTTTGCCGCGAATTGAATCGTCGGGATGAGCTGTGTCCAGTGAGCGTCATCGCCCACCTGATGAATCGTACACCTGAGGAGCTGACTGAGGACCTGGTCATATCGCTCAACTCGTCCTAAACTTCAGGGATGATAGGCAGTCCCCAGTAGCAAACCAGTTCCTAAAATATGCCACAGCTCCCGCTAGAAAGATTCTGTGAAACGGACGTCTTGATCTGAAATAATCGTAGAGGGGATTCCACGGATGCACCCCACAGAATTCCAAAACAGCTGCGCCGTTTCCTTCCTAGTAATCGACTTACTACAAGGCAGAAAATAGGCTATTTTGGTGGCTTTTTCGACTACTGTAAGCACAACGTTGTGCCCCTCATCCTTTGGTAAATCTGTCACAAAATCAATAACAAAGAACCCATGATCCCATCCCATGATCCCATCCCATGATCCCTTGATCCCATTTTTGTGTTGGGATCTCCAATGGCTGCAACTTGCCACCTGGCATCAGATGCAACCCTTTTTCCTGTTGACACATGGGGCAGCTGAGAACAAAGTCCCGTGCATCACTGATCACCCCTTTCCACCAAAACTGATGACGTACCCGCAAAATTGTGTTGTTCACACCGGGGTGCCCTGAGTACGGTACAACATGAATTTCTTGTAGAGCATGCGACCGATACTCGCCTCCTTGTGGCACCATTGTCCTCTAGTAAGGCAACTTCTAGTCCATCTCATCATCACGGTGTGGTCGATGGATCTTCAGTAAGTTCCCTTAGAGCTTGAAAATGCCTTCCTCTCGGACCCATGTCGATGGTGTATCTGGATCTTCCGATTTGTCGATGATTTCCTTGTATGGCTCCTCTAGCTTCAACTGCGCCAGTATGTCATCACCAAAATTCTGTTCCAACTCGACATGAGTCTCTATCATATACAATGCTGGAACTCTCTCCAATGAATCAACTGCAGGGAAGAATCTGTCGATATCAGCCTCAACTGAATCTAGTTCTGGCAGCTGCATGGTAGTCGGTTTTGACTACTGTAAAACTTTGTCCAATGCAGCTTGTATCTCTTTATCAGTTACTGTCTCTAGTACTCGGAGTCTCTCAACAAGATCCTCATCTTCTTCTTGGATATGATGGGCAGCTGCTCTATCCTCCAACCATGCCTTGCACGTCAGTGCATCAGCTGGATTGTGTACTCCTAGAATGTGGGATATCGTGCAGCCGTAGGTCTGGAGTATCGCAATCCACTTCCATATTCTCCTATTCATGCTTGGTTGGTTTGGAAGGTGTCTGAGAGATGAGTGGTCGGTCCTCACTATAAAGTGACGTCCTTCGACATAGTGTCACCACTTGCCGATAGCATAGACCACTCCAAGAAGTTCCCTCTTATAAGCAGAATACCACGCTTTAGTACCACTGAGTTTGCGGCTATCATAAGCCACAGGTTGCAATCCTTGTCTATGGTCCTGCTCAATCACTGCACCCACTGATCCAAAACTGGCATCAGTACTCAAGATAAACTCGTGGCTGAAATTGGGTAGTCGTATAATCGAGGATGTAGCTAGTGAATACTTCAGACGGTTGAATGCTGCCTCTTGATCTTGTCCCCACTGAAATTTGACCTTTAGTTGCGTTAAGTCAGTGAGGGACCTGGCGATCTTGGAGAAATTCTTCACAAAACGCCTGTAGTAATTTGCCAGGCAGAGAAAACTACGAATATCACGTGCACTTCTGGGCTGTGGCCAGTCGACCACTGCTCTGATCTTCTCCTCTAATGCTTTAACTCCATTGGATGATATTGGGAGGCCAAGATATTCCACAGAATTCTGGAAGAACTCACACTTGTGCAGTCTTCCGTATAATTTGGCTGTCCTCACTCTCTCCAGAGTTGTTCTAACGTGATTAATATGTTCTTCAAGGCTCTTGGAGAAGATAAAAATATCATCCAAATATATACAGATGAACTGACCCAGCTCCCATTTGAAGATCTTGTTCATTAAGCGCTGAAAGGTCGTGGGAGCATTGGTTAGCCCAAAGGGCATAACCAAAAGCTCATACGAGCCTTGGGTCGTTCTGAAAGCGGTCTTGTGCACATCTTCGGCCTTCATAACTATATGATGATAACTTGATGCCAGATCCAGCTTGGTGAAGTACCGTACATTGCCCAGCTTATCAAGAAGCTCGTCGATCCGAGGGATAGGATATTTGTCTTTCTTGGTTTGTCGGTTGAGCAGCCTATAGTCAATACACATTCGCCACCTGTTGTCTTTCTTGGGCACAAAAAGAATGGGTGCTCCATACGGGCTGCAGGATGGCTGGATGTAGCCCTGACTGAGGAGGTCTTTGATTTGTTCTTCCATTTCCTCAATCTCCTTTGGTCCAAGTCTATAGGGTGCCCGGCTGGCTGGAACTGCATCTGTATCTATTTCTATAGCATGTTCCACTTCGCGTGCTGGTGGCACTCCTTTCAGTAGTTTCTCTGGAAACACATCCTGATAATCATGAATGATGTTCCTGAGTGAACTCTGGACCTCAGGGCTGGCCTGCTCCACCACGTCTTGCATCACCTCGGTCGTTGTCTTGAACTATTTTACTGGGTCTGTCTTCAACATCTCAGACCGCTTCTTGCCTTCAGCTGGGTCCTATCTTGGCCAACTTTGGTTGCTGCTGCATTTTCTCTTTGCTGAAACTGCGGATCATCAAAAGATATGATATCTCACTTCGTGCAATCAGCTTGCGCATGCGCTTCAATGAAATAAATTGCCGCTGACTGGCTGTAATGCGCACTGTTGCATGCCACGAGGGGTTCTGGTTGTTTGTTTGCAGAATCGTGGTGATCGCTGCTGATCACCCTTACTGGCCTGTTGATCATCTTTTCTTGCAGTACTGGCCAAAGTATCGTGACGATTAACTGATCTCCACTGCCGATCGTCATGAACATAATCCCAAGATTGCGGAGTTGCCAATGTCTCCAAAGAATGAAGATACTATACATACTGATCGTTTTCTTGATCACTGGGTATCTCGATATGCTTGACAGTGCCGATCTTGGTGTCCTTGTCTGCTGGAACACCTGCGATAGGGTAGTATACTCCTTTGTCTTGAACGTACATAGTGTGAGAACCCCAATTGATCAGAGGGTTCACTTATTCAAGCCGAGTCATTCCCAGTACCATATCCACCCCAGTCATAAAATCGGTCACTGTAAATTCCTGGGAGAACGTACGAGACCCCATAGCAAAAACCAATTTCTCAATGCGTCCTTTGGATGGTACTCGTGTACCATCTCCTAGTTGCAAGGTTGCATTTTCTGCAACAGGTTGCAAACCCAATTGCATACAACGTGAGAATCCAAGTAACAACGAGATGCTCCACAGTCTACTAAACACAGAAGACCATGACCACAACATCTCATTTGAATCCTCAACAACAGACCATCACGGTGCTGCAATGGTACAGTCACCGTGTTCCTTCCGATTCCTGTCAAAAAACAGGGGGCGCTACTGACCTACCCAGATTCAACATACGCCATTCCTTTTCTACTTCTTCCTGTCCAACTACCGGCTCTGTCATTCTATCCAATATAATGGATTGAATTTCTATCTACTTCTGAGCTATCTAGGGCTGTGTGGTAGTCCCAGGGTCATCACGCTGATCTGCAGATCTCGGTAGTTGTGCCTCGTCCTGACGTCGACTGCGACTTGGTGCAGCAGGCTGGTGTCGCCTCCACTCCTTTGCACGTTGTCTCTGTCTTGAGCAGTTTCCCTTGAGTGACAACAACCTTTCATGCAAAATTTCATGCATATTACTAGTTTTCCACTTTTGCAACAATGCCAATTGGTTGTTCACATCATCCGTACATTAGCCACAATAGCAACCACTATATAATTTAACACCAGTATGCAATTCCACAGGCTTCTCTTGTTATGTGGACCTTAGAGGCAATCAATTATAACTCAATTATATGTGTCTATATGAGAAAATTACTAGGAGTTTATGCTTTCAATGAATAGCCTATTGTTTTGGCTTTTTAATGGTACTTTATTCACCCCGTTTGGTTAAGTACTGACCAAGAGGAAGTTTTCATAAAGTTTTCCTAATTTGGAGTGAAAACACCTTGGTGTTAGGCGTTTGGGTATGCTTTGGGGCTGAGTCAGCCTGATTCTAGGTGCTTAGTTGGTTTTGAATCACCCCAAATGTCTGTGTCGGATATGGGGTATAAATAGGGTGAGTCTATGTTAAACTGACTTATTTTCACTAATTCCTCTTATTGCGCCCAATCGCATCACGCGACCATCCGCTGGTATATGCAACTTGCTGCTTTCGTAGGCCGTGTAGCCTCCCCGAGCCTGCCCGACCACCCACGGACACCGGGCCTACCTCTGCGGACAGAGAGAGCGATCGCCCCGGTTCAGCGCGCCCCAGAAGGGGTATAATGGGGACTTAGCGCGCACTTAGCGCGCCCCCAGTTGGGCAACGCGGAGGGCCTGACCGAAGGCCATTAGCTGCGCACCACGGCGGTCAATCCGCCGCTCCAACAGCACTTCATGCATAAAGCGGTGCTTGTGGTACAAGGCCAATATCTCCACCTAGGAGCATGGGCTTGCCTTTGGTAGGTCGGGCAGATGTGGCCCTTAGTGCACACTGCAAAGGTGATTTGTTGCAGAGGAAATCCTCAACGAGTTGGTCGTTTGGCACATAGGGATTATGACATGGCTACTTAGAGTTAGGCATTATTAGCATTTTCTAAATTGCAAATTAATCATCACTATAAATCGTCCCTTTGGTGAGCTTTTTAGGAGCTTTTGATGCCCTTAGGCTTTTGAAACGTGCAATTTATTAAGAAATAAGGAAGTTATGCCCCTATAAAATTGTAGTTCTTTAAAGGCTTAGATAAAAGGGTCAATACTTAAGTCAATGGGGAAACGCGTTAACCATGAATGATTGGGGGACGTTGATGATGTGCCTGGACATGCACTTGAGTTGCTTTGTCTTGATGTAACCACGATGAACCTACAATCGTGCATCACACATGCAATGAATCACATAATTCGATTGTGGCCCACTCTTTGGGTTCCTGTGAGCCAACGAACCATTGCGCCACTGCGGCAGTGGTACTGCCCCACCACCTTCTGCCGAACGTGGGCCCTGGGGATCGATCCCCATCGAGCATTGTGCCTACAGCATGACCATAGAATCGACTACCCTGGGTACGCTGATTGTCTAAGGTTGAGAGGCTGGCTAACCTCCACTAGCCGTGCTGCAGGACAGGGCGACCCCAATGCCTCTGGATACCAACGGCTGCCGATGGGGGCGTGATAGGAACCCGCATGATGTAGGGCTATGTGCTGGCGATCACCTGTATCTAGTGCTGAGCGTCCTGTCAGGCCAGAGCTTGGGTTGGCGGGCAAGAGCATAGGTGGCCCAGCACGTGGGATGGAGCATTGGCCTGTGGAGCCGGTCAGGCGGTCGATTGCTTTCAGTAGCCACTTGAACTTACAGTACTTAAGATCCCCCTCTGCAACCATGTTTAGGGATGAGATACTATCTATACGCCGGTTTCAACTTGGTTCTGGTGGTGCTCAGACTAGCATAGAAGCACAACTGTTTCAACTCTTAGGTTGTGAATTCATTGTACCATGCTTCAAAGCCCCCGGAAAGGAGAGGGGGGGGGGGGAGGACGCTCGCAACACGTTGCAAGGGCGGAGCATCACAAGAAAGATTATACTTCCTCCGTCCGGAATTAAATGAAACAGTTTGTTGACTGACCATATTTTTATCATGTACTTTTTATTTTTCCTTCAGAATTGGACCAGCGTATTTGCTATGTGTTTAGCCAATGCTGTCAAAATTTTATCGACAGAAAATAAGATTCAGACATATGGTTGTACTTTGAAGCCAAACGACTCAGAGCCAGAATCTGAACATTCGCAGTCAATCCCCCACCCCACCAAAACCTAGCGCCCCGGACCCATGAAGGCCTGGTGCACGAGTGATGCCCCTTCCAGTGGTCTTCAAAGCAACAGAAGGGGGGAGTTGCCTCGGCGCTCGGGCTCTAGCCCAAAGATCGACAACCTTCGCAATGCACGATCGACAGAATTGGCACCTGTGTTTGCGTACCACCATCGATGGATGCTCGAAATCCCCCCATCTTCCACAACAGCACACCGACACGCCTGGGATCCCCCACTGCCTAGCGGTCTCCTGGTGGCTAAAGACTAGCCGTTGGATATTTGCACACAACATAAGCTTTAGGTTCAGCACAGATCTCTGATTAGGTGCCTTCCTAATGCAAGCAAATCCTCTTTCCAAACAGGCTTCAACCCTGCCAAACATGACAATGGAGGGTTTGGATGCTCTACCAGAGACCCCACGTGTTGCTATGATGGCGTTCTTGCATCTTGCAATGGCACGGGCGAAGCTCAGTTGCAGCGGCACCCTTGAAAGCAGCGTGAACGGCGCACAAAGTGTTTCTCGCGGCACATGCCCACCACAGCCAATTTCGACGATCTTTTGGCTGCCACGCAGCGAGGGCACGATCACATTCTCCCAAACCTTCCGTGGCAGTCTTATCACCCATGACGTCCTCACCCATGGTGGGGACCCTTTCTGCAAACGCCGGGACTGCGAGGTTCGCAGATTTCTGGGTCTCCGATCCGGAGCTGCTGCCCTGGTAAGGCCATCAAAACCACGGTGGCGATCAAGGATCGAATGGTACAGAACCCGGTTTTGTGATCTTCCCCCTCTGGTAGGAACGGTGTCGACCTGCCACCAAGACGGCAGCAACAAATATCCACTCTGGGATGCCAACCGTCAGTCACAAGGCGACCTTGTCAAGGACCTGTTTTGGGGGCTGTTCGGCCAGACCTTGAGAAACCTGGACTTTTTGACCTGAATCACAAGGGTTGAAAGTACTGCCACGTGGCTGGTACTTATTCATTGTCCACAAAAATTTGGCAGCATATATCAAATGTGTATGCAGTATCTTGGTACAATTTTGAAGGATAACTTACAAGTTTGGGATATAAATATGGCCTCTTAAACCAATTGTTTCATTTATTTCCGGACGGAGGAAGTATATATTTACATATCGAGCTTTCACATGAGAGCTATTGCATATTTGTGTTATTCGCACTCTCAATTATACAAAATTACTGCCACTCCAAAGCCACAAAAACCAGATCATAAGACGCCGCCTTGACAACTATCCTTGCATACATCGCAGAGTTCATGTATTGAGCTTTCGCCTGAGAACAGTTGCATAGCTGCATTATTAGCACTCCAACTTGAAGAAAATTGTCGCCCCTCTAAATCAGGGAAGACCAGATCGCAACCCCCCGCCTTGGCAAATGTCCATGCACACATCGCAAAGGCCATGGCATTGAACTTTCTTGTGAGACCTGTTGCATAGCTGCGTTATTCGCACTCTCACTTGCCCCTCCAAAGCAGGAAAACCCAGATCACAACACCCAATGCCCTGAGAACTACAACTCTCGAGAGTCATGATATCACTTAAGAAAACCTTCGCCGCTGGCAATCAGGGCTTGGTTGCTGTTCCTCAGCACGCACCACACGTGGCAGAATGAAGCTGTCACTTAGAATCACGGCATCCCACATCTAACCAAATGCCCAGTGCGATCGACGGAAGGCGCACATTATACTTATTTGAAGAGAATGAATTCCCACCAGAGACAAAACCCCAGTCGCTTCGTCCTAATATCCTCTCGAGATTCAACATCTCTCAAATCACACGTTGGCTGCTGAAAACAGAGGGCATGGTTTACTGTTCTTCACACGCGGCACACATTACAGACAGATCCCCTATCTGCAAACGCATAATTCTATGTTTAGCCAAACACGAGCGCCCATCTACAGAAGGCGCAGTTTTATTTCTTTGAAAATATGAGTCCCCCTGTGAAAACTCACCGGATATCCCAGGTCCTAAAGTGCGTGCAGACCGCACATCACAGGAGCCTAGAATTTGCGAAGATATGAGTCCCCCTATGAAAATTCAATGGATATCCCAGGTCCTAAAGTGCGCGCAGACCGCACATCACAGGAACCTATAATTTGCGAACAACATATTGGCAGCTGGAAACAGAAGTCCGGATATACTCTTCCTCACTACACATTCAAATGGGAGACATTACTCCAGATAACTGCACTTTCCCAACGCATATTCTCATCGGCAAAAGACAGAGCAACTTAACAAAGTACATTTCATCCAGATTCCCAACAGTCTAGAAGATCAGCTTTTCTGGTTGCGTTCTACGTGCGCAGTGTGCCAAGTTTTGATCTTCTTTTGTGGCCTCCTGTCGCTACAGGAATCTACTGACTCTCGATCATCTTCAAAGATCGTGTTCTCGCCTGGTAACCACAATCGGAAGGCCATCCTTCGGCTTCGCCATAGGCATGTAGCCCATCTCGGGAGAGGTGTTCAAGACAGCGAAGTCGTAGCGCCTCGCCAGCGTCGCCAGGAGAATTTTAGCCTCCAGCAGCGCCAGGTAGTTTCCGATGCACGTGTGGGGTCCGCTGCCAAAAACGATGCTGGACGTTGCGCCGGGGCCGTTCTGGGCCAGAAACCGCTCGGGGCGGAAATTGCAGTGCAGTGGCCACTTGTCGTCCTGGAAATCTTCGGGCGAGGCCATGCTGCCCATGACCCTCCACCCCTTGGGGATGCGGCGGCCATCGAGCTCGAAGGTCCTGGTGGCCACTTTCATGGTGGCGATGCCGGGAGGAAGGACGCGTGTGGCCTCCCTGAACACGGCTTCCGCGTACGCCATGCCATCCACCGCTTCCGTTGTGAGCTCCGGGCCGAAGCTGGCAATGATTTCGGCCTGCTCGTCCACAATTTTCTGCCAAACCTGCGCAATCGCGAAACTGATAAAAAAGGTTGTCTCGATCTTCAATTTTGTGCACCGGTAAACAGAATGCGGAAAGACAGCGGGACAGATCTGAAAAGGATTGGATTTGATTCTCCATTGTGAATATCAAGGAAGAAAATGGAGTAAATTCAAATCGCATCGACCTGTATAGGACGAGAATAGGATCAGACCTTAAATGACTTGCACTGTCGCTTCAACGGTAAGTTCAAGGACGGAAGGTCAGAGTGCGTTCTCAATTGATCTAATTTACCTCGGGCTGCCGCCCCATTGCCATAAATGCCGTTGACAACACTGACGAGGTTGTGTCATATCCCGCATACGCGATGTTGAGGACGTTGTCCATTATCTCTTCTGCTGAAAACGCCTTCCCCGCGTCATCTCGTGCAGAAATCATGGCCTCCAGGCAACCGCTTTGATGGCGATCGGCCGAATGATTATCAATCGCCTATGGCGGCATCCAAAGTCCGTGAAATCGAAGTCAACATGAGGGCTGAAGGAGCGGGATTTCATTTTCCAAACTGTCCCCACAACATTCCTCAGCCGCAAAATCGTCCATTATCTCAGCATGCATTCGAGCATTCAAGAACGTGCCAATACCAAATGGTGTACATGCATCAAAGTGCCAACACAAACAAAATCGCGACGAAAACCGCCAGAATTTGCGGCTTCAAAGGACAAAATTTGAACATATATTGTTGCAACCAGAAAGATGCAATCTGATCCAAAGACGCAAATACCACCTGATGTCGCAGTCGCTTGCAAACGCCACCAACAATTTATTCCTTAACGTAGAAAATTTGCAAGGAATCTCCAGCAAATACCAACAGTGCTCAAGTATTCCAATTACTTTTCTGTCATCTCACCTTTCGCATGATGCTTTCCAGCTTCTTTCTTGCCTCCATGGACCTTCTGAACTGCGTGAACGGCAGGTTGATTCCAGGCGACGTGAGTCCAAGAGAAAATACGCGGAACGTCTCAAGAACGTCCGTCATCGTGTGCCCAGAAGCTGAAAAGTCAATGCCAATTGCCGTTTGCATGACGACATTCATCGTGTACTGCGTGACCTGCCAAATCAACACAGCAAGAACTACAGCCTCAGAAGTTGCGCTCCGTGCTGTGTGGGCGGAGTACGTTGCATCGCCGCTAGATTGTGACCCATTTACCAAGTCCATTATCCTGGATATATAACAGATTTGGCGGCTCAGTACCCTCCCTAATGTCCTGGGTATCGGCCAGGCTATGCTCGCCATACCCTGGCTATGCATGTAAAGGAATTGGTGCACTTATCCAGGATATGACTGTATGCTGGGTCAGCGTTTCCATGATCTGAAAAATTTTGCAGACGTCACCAATAATCAGCTACGTGACGGACTGCACATAAGTCACCACACCAGTGATTTGCCAGTCAATTGAATGGCAATGATGATTGGTTAATTGATCGTTTGTTGCTTTGAATGCGCTTTGGCATTGTGGTAAGGAACCATCTGTAATGCTTCAATATCTTGGTAGGCGATGTTTGGGGTTTCATTCTTCTTGATGTGTATACAGCGCAAAAGAGCGATGGATACGTAGACATATAGACAAACAAAAATTTCTTGAAACGACCTGAATTCATTTGAAGTTAATATAGCAAAGCCAAGAAAGACCAAGAAACGCATTCACAAAGACTATGTCTCTGTGTAAAATATGTTACCAACTGAAGTCGCTCCTTGCATGTGCGGATATCAAAGGAACTTATTTTATGACAGCACACCTTTGAAACGGATGTCCCATGCTGTGGAATCAATGACATAGCATTCGATGTACTCGATATATTCGATCTGTTCGATATCCGATACACATTCGATATATGATACCGAATGAAGGAGAGCGTTCCCGTGGCCTCCCCAATGTACTGTATCTTGAGCATGAAATGATCAACATATCATATTCTGGAAATGCTTGTTCAGGACGCGGCCATATCTTAACTATGCATATCCATCGATGGATATGCGATATCGCGCGCAATTTTCCTAAGCATCTTGTGCAAGATATCATCTTGGTTAAGCCGGACGAAGAAACAACAGCTCGAACGGCGAGTTTTCAGGAACACGCTTACCTCTCATTAGAACAAACACAGAGACAAATGCGATTTACTCGGATTGCTGATTTGCCAGGACTCCCCCGGAGTGTCGAGCTTCTCTTATCTCTTTCTTGAGACTGAGCATTCATTCAGATTCGGACAGTTTGGTGCCTTTGCGTTGTCTTGCATGCGCTTGCTCTGTAGCGCAAGTCCACAATATCTTGTGATAGGACGGGGAAGGCGCTTGCCGCGCTGAAGTGTAATGTAATACATTGGAAGAAAAATAATAGGCCCACCTCATCCACAAAATGAATTTCTTCCTTCCGTGCCCATTGTTCACATCGGTTCTCCGCAATCTGTGCGATTTCTGGAATGTGTGAATTCATAGTTGCCCTCGAGAAAGAAGGGCCCAACAGCCACCTGAGCCGTTTGTGATCGTCCCCTGCGGCGTTTTGAAAGGGTGAACAAGTGCATGTGCCAAAACGACGTGTAGCTGTGCAGGAACGACATTCTAGGGGCACTAGTAAAAAAGGCCAAAGTACACGGTTTTGAGAATCATGTACCGTGAAACGCGATTGAAAATCGTGTAAAAATGGTGTTAATTCGTGTACTTATCGTATACAAATGAGACCAAACCGTGTAGTAACAATTCACTGAGTGTATACCAATACGTTTTGCCACTAGTTTACGCGATTCTTACACGGCTCAACACCGTGTATTTTGGCCTTTTTTACTTGCGGAAAAAGCCTTAAAAGCTTGGAAGACTGAAGTGCGCACACCCGTTGTGCTAATTTGACACAAAAGGCAAATATAACATTCGCTAAAATGTGCCGCTCTGTTGTGCGACGCGCGTTTATTGTCTTCAGAGCACCGAATGGCCAAACACACTGCGATGGTCTCTCATGCTCCTGCGTTTGGTGCACGCCTTTCTGCGCTTCAATCTTGCAGTGAATGTCATGCATGGCAGTTAAAGAAATCGGGACGGATATACATCTTATAGGCCAATCAGCGCAATTTTCAGCTTAATCCATAAAAGAAACAACTGATATTGACAAAAAGGGGACTGGAATTTGCTGCTTGCTCCCTATATATAGGGAATTCATATATGATGTTGGTAAATTGATTAATTGTTGAAGGTTGGAAGTTTGCGTTGATCGCTCGGAAATGAACGATCAATTCTGAAATTCTAGAACTATCTATTGTTAGCCTCCACAAGAATTCTACAGATCCCTGCTCTTGAAGCGTTGTTCTATGAATGTCGACTATCGCACTGCAGTATCCACCGACGACGCTACATTGAAACAGGGATTTGGCAAATGCACACACCATCAAGAAGTCCCAAAGCAGCAGGTCCGAAGAGCGCTTTGAGACCTGCGTAGAAATCCTGAGTCAGCAGTCCAGGCTCCTCAGCGTTTATCTGCACACGAACAAATAGTTGTTACTTCTTCACCAATAGGTTAATAAGTGCTATCACATAAATTATTTGTAAGTATATAAATGTGATCACATCATGCCACTTGCAAGCATCGCCAAATTCAATGCAAATGACTATTGTAAAACTTGCGAACTGTGAATCATTAGTTAATGATCATATACAATAGATTATAATCTATTCCAGTAAGCTGCATTTAACACAATCTTGTACCCCAGCATACACTTGAATTACTGAAACTAAATGGATCGAGGAAGTGATGAGATACTGCTCATTATTATCCTGATGGAGGACACGCCGTATCCGCCAAATTCGAGCTGAAACCGATGCAAACAGTTCACGTTCACTGTCCAATTCACAAGCAAACACGTTCAAAACATTGAGATGCGCACAAGCACTCTGCGAACGCATGAATGGTAGTTCATGCGCTTACCTGGTGCAGGAGCTCTTTGCCAGCAACGATAACCGTGTCCCTTCCGAGGATGGACGCCTTGCTGACTCGGCCGTACGTTCTCACGCGGTCAGCCACAAAGCGCTGCGGCCCGTTGAAAAAGTCCAGGGTGTTTCCGAGAAGGGGCAACCCACAGTCTCCTGCGGCACGCCAGGAAAGAGAATTCGTCCAGTTCGACTGTGGAACATGCTGGCAGGCGCCAGCAAATATGCTAGACCGGCGTAATTTCAACGCACCTGAGGTTGAGTAATCGGCAACAAGCGCCAACGAACGGTGCTTCGTGCGTATTCAGTGTGCACACAAGTCGACACGAAGCGTGAAGATGAACTCGTGGCCGAGCATTTCTGCCTTGGAGTGCATGAACACGCATTTAGGAACGCTTGCATATGCACGTACATATGCCCGCGTGGATGCAGAAAGAGAGGTTAAGCTGGCATAAAATTACTGGCTGCACCAAATCGGTGACTGCTTGCACCAAGTCACGTGCACATCATGTCCAACTCCGTCCAAACTAACCTAACCTAAACCCTAAACCCTAAACCTAAACATGTCCTAACCCTAACCCTAACCCTAACCCTAAAACTCACCCTGAAACTAAACCTAACCCTAAAATTGAGGTTAGCACAAAGTGTGCACGTGACTTGGTGCAAGCAGTCACCGATTTGGTGCAGGCAGTAATATTATTTCGGTTAAGCTGGCACTTCCACTACAGGGTTCAGTTGTCAAGGTGTGCACGCTCACACCGGCGCACATGCACTCCAGCACGGCAGGCGCTGTGCGATTGTAGTCGTTGGCAGGCACGCAGCGCATCCATGGTCCAGGAGCAGCGAACCTATATCGGGCACCGCAGCCACCCGAGGCGTGCACTGACGGCCCGCCCAATCTCAAGGCAATGAAAACGGAGGCTCGCTACGGCATCACCAGTCAACGACGGCGGTGCCGGCATCGCTGTTTGGCGGTGCGCCACCGAATTGAATCCCGGAGCCCCACACCGCCATGAACCGCTCCTCGACTGTCCCTTCCCCAGCGCACTTCCGGTGGCACCCAGTACAATGCGTCACCCCTCCTCCGGGATGTCAAACGCATCCTTATTAAGGTACTCGAAGCACCAAGAGCGTCGCGCTTGTAGTACGATGGCCGCCCGCCCGACACCCTCTAAAGGGGGCAGGCGCCTCAGGGCGCCGTACATTTTCCACCGCCCATCGGACGGCCCCCCCACCCCACCCTCCCACGCCTCCGTCTCGCAGCCAAGCGGCGCACGCCTGCGCTGCGCCGCGGCGCTCCTCGGATAGAATCGGACGGGATCGACATGCCCATTGCCGCCAGACCGCAAGCCACCACGGTGCCCATCGCCACCCGCCATCGCCTCCCCACGCCACGCATGCCCAGCCCATTGCGCCCGTCCAAGGTCTCGACATGCCGCGATCAAAACCCCACGGGCCAAGCCGACACCGCCATGGGGATCCCCCTCGCCCCCTTCGTTGGGAGCGCTCCGCTCTTCGAGCTGCGTGACATCGCGTTCGCCACCGTTTGTCTCGGAACTCCCTCCCATGGGCCCCGAAACATTGGCGGAAAAGGAGGAGTTCCGCCCCACCACTTTGTAAAGACATCACGTTCTCTCGCCTCCGGGCACAGCCTTACAGCGCACGCGATGGTACCTTATAGGGTTTCGACAAGCCACGATCAGGCCCCAGCGCGCCAACCGACAGCACCGCTACAACTCCCCCCACTCCCCCTCTACCGCCTCCCTACTCCCCGTTAGAGCGCGACGCACACGGTTGCATCAAATCCACTACCCCCCACCCCACCCCCACCCCCATCCCCCAACCCCTTTTTCCCCGCACCCCACCTTCGGGGAGTGGCAGCGCCTCCAGCGGCCTCCTGCCTTGGTCCGCCGCGGCGTCGCCGACGGCCACCCAGGGCGTCTCGGATGCGGAGGCGCGCATGGGCTCGCCGTGCCGGTGCGCCTGCGGTCCCGGTCGCCACGCGGGCACCCTCACGCGCCGGGGGGGGGCGCACGAAGGAGGGCCGGTGCGGGCGGCAAGGGCGGTCTGCGGGCGATGGCGCACCCCCGGAGCTTGGGGCCTGGCCATGAGAGGGCTTGGCAAGGGCTTCGTGGAGGTTTCGGCAAGGCGTGCAAGACGTTGGCGCTGTTGCAGGCGCACCTACCGTCAGAAGTGGGGTGGGGGGGTGGGGGGGTGGGGGCAACGGAGCGAAGAACGTAGCGATTCAGACGACTTTGGGGTTGGTGGGGCTGTTGTTGGGCGCCGGAGGGGGCGGGCAGCATGGGGTGATCCACGGGATGCTGTGGGGGGGGGGTCGCACGGAAAGTTGCACCGGCGGCGTGCTCTGATGGACCCGGCGGACCGACTCTGCCGACACTTCCACCGACTTCCACCGACTCGCGCGTTATGAAATGGTGCGTGGTTGGGATGCGGACTCGCGGAAGAAGGGGACTGTTGAAGGAAATGCCGCTGATGCGATTCAAACGGCTCCCTTTGGAGTGCACACAGGAAGCACGGATCCACGATCAACGGTGCCTCAACGGCGTTGGCACACGGCCACACGCAAGGCGACACCTTTGCACAACTCGGGCTTTTACCTAGTTGCTTGCCCTGGTCAAGCTTCGAGCACCAAATTTTCTTGCCAACGGCGGACCAAACATGACCAGATTTCGTGATGCCTTCACAGCCACTCGTTCACCTATTCGACCAACAAGGACCGTCATCAATCACAAACGCCCATGCGACAATTCGGCCACATACCACCTCATCACTAAGTGCAGCCAACGTGTGAAATTTTGTTCCGAAATTCCCAACACCATGACCGCAAGCACCTGCTGCCGGCACACTCCCTGTAGAAACCACGCGATGCAATGCATTCTTGATGTGGAGGGCATGGCGCTCAGATCCAGGATAACACCCTTTCAGGACGAATCGGTGCAAGTAAGTACTGTGCAGTACCGAACCTTGTATCATGTTTCCCCAAAACAGTGTTGATGCGCCCACGCCACGCACATGCATTCTCAGAGAAAAGGCCCAACCTCGGGCGACGTCGCCAGGGGGAGGGGGGACGCAAACCCCGGCGACGTCGCCAGAAGGGGCTGGAGGGATGGCTGGGCGTCGGCTTGATTTGTCGCAAGGGGGTGTGGGGGATTCGCTGGGGCGTCGGCGGCGTCGGCAGGGCTCTCAATTCTCCCACCGACGCCACGGGCCATGTGGCGGCAACGTCCCCCCAACCCCAGCGACGGAGAAGTCCGGCGACGTCGACCGACATAGAACACTCCTGCGATACGCGCACCTCTGGGATGTGCACATTTCTGGAGTATGCAACTTTCTTCAGAGACAACGGCAACAAGGGTGGGAGCTGCCCGTGTTTCTCTGTGCATTCAACAGGGCATTCGCAGGCATGCGTGGACGAAGAGGGCGCACAATTGAGGTTGGGACGGCCGAATAGACGCCGCCATTGTGAGGAAGCGAGGCCACTGCTCGTCGATCATCAGAACAAGGGCACGAAAGAACTGCGAGCCGCACACAGCGGTAACCCCTCCTCCAAATCTCACGAGCTCGAGCTCGTTGACCCATCCCGCCACAGCATATCCCGACCCGACAAGTTTGATGCACACAACACAGAGTTCATGGCATTAAAGTTCCGCACGAGAATTCGTGCATGTCTGCACAACTCGCATTCTCATTCGTGGAAACTGGATGCCCTTTTGAAGGCAGAACCCAAATCGTTTCGTCCCAACTTCCCAGCAAACTGCAACTCCCGAATCACCAACTCCCGATTCAAATAATGGTACAATCCAGTAATACGAAGTACTGCGCCTTGCACCACTTTCCTAAAACAGGATTCCAAGAGTCAAGATCTCAAACAGCACATCTTCGTTTTGGAAATCAGGTTTCGACTGTACCCTTATTCGTTTCACGTTAAACTTGGCAGCTGGATTCTCTACCCCCAGATCCCTTCATTCTTAGAAGGAGGACAACATTTGCGCGAGAGCGCGTTCTGATAGACGGAAAGGAAAACTTTATCCTCATCTGAAGACAATGAGTATCCCTCTAAAGACACAACCAAACCCAGGTCATTCCTGACAAAACACCCTCGCAGACTACAGGTTCCGTGAATCTGAATTCCAGAAAAGCAAACGAAAAAAATCGCAACTGAAACCTCGGAGGCTTGACATACTTTTCCAAGCACGCATTCCTAATGGATGACAGATCCTTCCCCAACACAATGCATTTCCCTCAAAGCACATTCAGATCAAAAAAGACACGGCAATCTAGCGGAACTCATTTCATCCAGACACCCAGCAGCCCTATACAAATCAGGTTCGCTCTTCGCGTTTTGCGAGCGCAGTGTTCCCGCACCCGCGTCAGCTGTATTCTAGCCATAGTTTCCAGCCAGCTTCCTCTATGGCCTTCTGTTGCACAGAAGTCTGTTACCGCTCAGTCATTTTCAACAGTCGTTTGACCGCCTCGTCACCACAATCGGAAGACCATCCTTCGGCCTCGCGATGGGCATGAAGCTCAGCTCGGGCGAGGTGTTCAGGACGGTGAAGTCGTAGCTTCTCGCCAGCGTGGCCAGGAGGATTTTGGTCTCCAGCAGCGCCAGGTAGTTTCCGATGCACGTGTGGGGGCCCATGCCGAATATGATGCTGGACATGGCGCCGGGGTCGTTGTGGGCCAGAAACCGCTCGGGGCGGAACTCGCAGTTCATCGGCCACTTGTCGTCCTGGAAATCTTCGGGCGAGGCCATGCTGCCCATGACCCTCCACCCCTTGGGGATGCGGCGGCCATCGAGCTCGAAGGTCCTGGTGGCCAGCTTCATCGTGGCGATGCCGGGAGGCATGACGCGCATGGCCTCCCTGAACACGGCCTCCGCGTACACCATGGCATCCACCGCTTCCGTCGTGAACTCGGGGCCGAACCTGGCAACGATTTCCGCCTGCTCGTCGACAATTTTCTTCCAGATCTGCGCAGCCATGAAGCGGATGAAATCTTGCCACATGGCCTCCAAGTCACGGTGACTTTGGCTTCGCACGCAGCGCGGACTCGCGTTTCATTTGGCACCAATTTATGGAACTATGTGCCACACGCCGCGCACGTCGTGCGCGGACCTCGTGGGCACACCCAAGCAGCAGGATGCCTGGAACACATGGTTTGGGAATTGAGCCCGGCTGCATTCAGACACCTGCTTACTGTCTCTTGTGCTCGACTTACGCTTGCCTGTGCGAGGAAAAATTAAGGAATCATTAACGAGGAAAATATTAATGAGGAAAAGTTAACGGTGGGGCAGTGGACAAGCCATGCAAAAAGGACCCTGTCGATTTTGACCTGCTGGAATTGCAATTTCAAACAGAATTGAGCAGGTGAATTTGATTCCCGTTGTGTTAGCACACTTAGATTGAGTGCTCAATTCTCCAATTATTCTCTCAACGTTTTTCTCCATGCCAGCACACGAGATGTACTTTGGAAATCACAGCGGCTTCGGCGCGTGAAGAATGCACTTCTGCCATCTCAAAGTACTGCCATCATCGACATTCGCGCTCGCGGGATGCGAGCGCATTCACGTGTTTTCCAGTGGCGATTTTTCTGCCTGCACTGGCGAAGAATGCGCTGCCAAAGAACTGGACAGTTTGGAGTATGACCCCACTGGCTTGTAGTCGCGAATACTTCAATGCGCAATCGACAAAGTTTTGGATCGAGTCCAGCTTAGCGCAGTCTTGAATGGCGGCGACCGACTCCGAACGAAGTTGATGTTGGCAGCAATTCTCCCGCCAGGGCTACCAGTTGGTGTTACAAATCGTTGCCAAAAGGGGTGCTCCCTGCAGCAAATTCAAGGACGGAGGCCAAATGCGTTCTCAGAGCGATGCGGCGTACCTGTGGGCGCCTTCCTATAGCCAGCAATGCCGTTGATATCACCGATGAGGGAGTGTCATGCCCCCCATACGCAAGGCTGATAACGTTGTCCTGGATTTCCTCGATAGAAAATGCGTTCCCGTCTTCGTCTTGAGCAGACATCATTGCCCCCAGACAGCCGCCTTCCTGGGGATCGTCAGGGAGGCTGGCAATCGCCTGCAACGGAGCAGCATTTCGCGTACACTAAAGGGCCATGCACCGGTTGAAAATTTTCAGTGAGCACCCAGTTTAGGGCAGCGCAAATTGGTCCAACCTGAATGCCGTGTTTGCTTGACGCCAGTGTAAGACTCAAGTACGAAGGTGGTGCTGATTCCGCACAATTGCCGAGCGGTTAGACACTGTGCGAAATATTCATTACTCTCGCCAGTGTACAGGCCGCAAATGGGGTACCCTTGAGTCAAACAGTGGCTGACGGTAGCCTTGTTAATGTGTACCTTGCATTCGCATTTGCTTATTGGGAGGAAGAAAAAACACCAATCCCGTCCCGATGAAATAAAAATAGGGGCAAAATATTCACAGCCACAGGTATTCTGTCGCAATATACCGCATGTCAATATTCGTGCAATGCTTCAATACCAGGTTGCGCACAAGCACAAATGCGCCAGTGCAACCTGAATTGTGGGATACACCAAAGATATTTTTCAATTCGCAGGAATAGAGTTCAGTTCCAACATATGTGGACAAGAAGATGCATACCGAGTCAAGATCAAGGCAACTTTCACCGCTACAGCTACCGCCGAACATCATTTTTGGTTTCTTCCTTCATGTACATGACACTGATGGAATCTCACCTCTTGTACAATGTCTTCCAGCTTCTTTCGTGCCTCCATGGACTTGCCAAAATGGGTGAACGGCAGGTTGATTCCGGGCGATGTGATTCCACGAGCAAATACACGGAACACTTCAATCACGTCAGCCATGGAGTGTCCCGCAGCAGGGAATTTGAGACCAATTGCCGCCTTCATAACGACGCTGAGAGCGAACATCGAGGCCTGCGACACCAGCGTTAAAAGAATTGAAGACTCGGGTCTTGCGCATGTGGCTATGCGGCCGGGTTGAAATAATACACCACAATAGACATGACGGAAATTTTTCCAAACGACTGGCTGCACACCAGTGATTAGCTGATCGACGATTCCGTCACTAAATATTAAATAATGGAAGCACTGTTACACAGACATGATATACCAACAGCGATGCAAAACCAACAAGACAAGTCATCTGATACACTGCAAATGCCGACGTACTGTGAT
The DNA here is from genome assembly GCA_905146915.1 of Ostreobium quekettii. Lineage (NCBI taxonomy): Eukaryota > Viridiplantae > Chlorophyta > Ulvophyceae > Bryopsidales > Ostreobiaceae > Ostreobium > Ostreobium quekettii. The sequence continues at coordinate 46,113 of CAJHUC010001402.1, read as the reverse complement.
GGGAAAATTCTCAATATGATGTGATATCCTGCGACATGGTGGTTGAGGCGCCGTTTTTATTACACCAGATAAATGCACAACGAACGTTCAAATGCAGCAAATAAACCTGCTTATATGTTTCTTCCACGATTGGGCGAGCAGAGCTCTACCATATTCATACGATGATGTGAACAGCACGCTAATCGCTGCTATACCCTGGATATTAGCTAGGATATAGCAGCTGGTAGAGCACTGTTCACCCCATATACTGTTCACCCCGGATTTTCGCCTGCCCTGTCCTGGGCAAGGGCTTTCCATTTCCTAGATGTTAACACATTCAGAATACACAATATGTAAATAAAATGCCAGAAATGCTTAGAAAAGCTTTGCCACACCTAGGGATACGCTAGAGAAATTGACATTATATTACAGTTAGGCGAAACCATTTGTTCTGACACGCTTCTTCTTCCGAAGAATCTCCTTACATACTTCCAACTCGTTTTCCCAGTCATATTCGCCCCCAGTCCGCTTGGTCATTCGCAGCTTGTTTCTCAACAAATGTCTGTTTGGAGTGACTGCAACCCATTTTGAGTTTCGCGTCCTCGTTCCGATTCTTATGATAATATCCAATGCGCACGAAAGGCAACGGGATGCAAAGGCACGAACGTGGCTTTATTGCAAACGTGCTTGGAATTCTAAAAACCGTTAGATAGCACTGCCGTTATGGTTGTCATCAATTTTTAGCATCATATTTCGACTTCGTAATCGAGCTGTAGAAACCCGATAGGAGATCGGCCAAATACGGAAAGAAGGAACTGCGAGTAATCCTGGATAGCCACTCCGAAATTGTTCTGAGTCCAAAGCGGACATAAAAGAATACGAGCCAATTCAATATCAGTGGAAAAAGTGCATGCACAATGTGCCGTTTTCGACTGGAGGAATTATCTTAAGGCTTCATAATTGGCGAAACACGAAGCTCAAGCCAATACATTGCTCTCCAGGGGGCGCCGACATGTCAGTTGGGTAATATTCCAATTGGGCAAACATTGCCGAATACAAAAAGACTTAGACATCAGAAAACCCCTTGAAATGCCTTGTATTACATATGGCAACAACGCAATCCAAAAGCCCCTTGCAACCAAGCATTTCATCCGCACCGAATAGATGCAGCAAATACAACAAATATAGCAAATTCAATAAACACATTTGTAGCTCCAGTTGCTTCCTTCACGTGTGGATACGGTTGCGTATGTTTCGATCAACGTGGCGATCTGAACAATTCGGGCGCTGCGCAAGCCAGAGTCCGCCCACCTCATGCGCGAACCCAATTCCTCCCTTTTCTGCCCATTCCCCGCAAAAGTCGCTTGCAATCTTTGCGATCTCAGGAATGTGGGCATTCAGACCAGCCTTTGAGAAAGAAGGGCCCAATAGCCGTCGCAGCCGTTTGTGATCGTCGCCTGCAAGGTTGTACAAGTCATACAAGGGTCAATAAGATGTTTGCCGCTGCTCGCGCACGCCAAAGTGTGTCCAGCGGTGCGCGCTTGGATCTCTACGTAATTGCGCACTCAAAAAAATTGATTGAGCAGCCGCGGACACTTAATTACGCAAGTAAGCGTGGGGATAGATCTGCCAGAATACGGACCCCATAGTCGCAGAAAAGAAGCACGCAAAACACTGTGCATCTCAGCAGGATACGAGTTGTTGGATTTGGTCATGTCTGAAATGCAGGTTGACCTAATATTTATGAACAGTAGCTCCACACCCAACAAGAAGACGGAACCACACTCGCTACTTGATCCTCGTTCGCTCTTTCCAGATCTAGAATATAGATCAGGTAGCCCTGAGATAACTCAAAAACATTCATATCCATGTTCGCCTGCACGTCGTATCTATGCTTGTCAGGCATCTTGGATGGATGAATTGCTTCCCTGATTGCAACCCTGAATGCATTGGGAATTCTGTTTTCAGATTGGAATCACATAGGCGCACCGTCAAGAAGCCCTAAAGAGGCAGGTCCAAAGAGCGCTTTGAGGCCCGCGTAGTAATCCTGGATCAGCAGCCCACGCTCCTCCACAAGCATCTGCAGACATGACAAATGAGGTGTGGCCCCTTCACGCCGCCGCATTGTATGAAAATATCCTTGCGTTCAAACCAATCGACCGTTGGACATCCGCCTGCGGTCTAGACTCACAGAACTGGGACATTTGCGTTGACTAAGTCAAAGACTCACAAATTTGAGTTACTTCGAATGGGCATACCTGGCACACTCGAAAATACCCGTATGTGGGGGACTTCCGTTCGTGCCAGGACACGCCAATGTCATTGAATGAACACAGCCACAGCAATCTCCTCACATAACGAATAAAATGATTCGTGAATGCGAATGAAGATGGCCCCGCGATTTGATACATATGCGTTCGAAGGGAGTCTTGCGACAGAGAATCGCAGATTGAAACAGAGCGTATAGATGACCAAGTTCTTTGACAATTATTTTGCATGTGCAAAATGATGAAGCTTCATATGGAGATCTTAAGGCGTGTTTTAGGTGTGCACACTGATGTAGGCGCAAAGAGAGCATATTTTGCTGTCCACCGTACAAACACCTTCAAGTACGGTGACGCGCGGACGCACGACTCGGCTGCGTGAATGGCAGCTCACGCACTCACCTGGTGCAGCAGCTCTTTGCCAGCAACGATAACCGTGTCCCTCCCAAGGATGGACGCCTTGCTGACTTGACCGTACTTCCTCACACGGTCAGCCACAAAGCTCTGCGGCCCGTTGAAAAAGTCAAGGGTGTTGCCAACAAACGGCAACCCGCAGTCTCCTGTGGCATACCAGGAAAGGAATTTCGCTGTGCTCGACAATGGAATATGTTTGCAGCAACAGAAAATGCTACATTGACGTCTATCGAATGCACCTGAGGTGGAGCAATCTGCAACAAGTGTCAACGGACGCTGCTGCATGCACTGGGCATATAGGTGCGCCAGGAGCTTATTTGCAAAGGCTGGCATGAGGTGCCGGCAAATTGTGAAGGCTCTTCGCCCAGAGTGCGCAGACGTGCACGAGCCTCGCCTGCACATACATGTACCTCTGCGGACGTGCCTGCAGAAAGGGACACGCAGTTGCCAGGGGCCCTGCCGCAGGGCCATTGCGGGTTTCAGCAGTCAAGATATGCCCCTGAGCATGCACAGAGACCGCACAGCGCACACCGCGAGTTCCTCGAATTGTCGACAAGCGCACGCTTGTGGCACATCCGGGCCCATGAGCTACGCGGCTGCGTCAGACACTCAACAACTGGTAATTGAGCACTTCCCGTATCTACGGTTTCGAATCCATTCCCGACCCGTATGTTTACCATAGATACCCGTTTTGCTATCGTATATTTGCCCTACATTTATCGTAGACTGAGGGATCACGGAGGGGCGGACCGAACTGTTTTACTGCCGTTGCCAAAGAGGATGACCAAACTGGCGATCGAAGCGGTCACCTCTGATGTGACGTCCCACTGCTGTACCAAACCACCCAACCAGGGTTTAAGGAGCACGGCAGTCCTACCCGTCAAGTACCCGCCCACACAACAGTCATTCCACTGACGCCGCTGAGCCCCGTCAGCACCCGTCCACTTTTTCGGCCCTCATGGCCTTTCCGTGTCGTAACGCCGCCGCCCGACCAGCTCAAACTACTAGTACTGCCACCGCCCCGAGTAATGTACTACCACCTTCGTGCACCGATCCCACGTGTGCCAGGGCCACGCGTCAGGCCCCTGCGCCTACCCCAGCGGCGGGACGTCAACCTCGTACCCATCAAGCCGATGGCCCCTTGCCGGACGTCCGCCAAGGGGCGCTCTGCCCTCAGGGCGCCGTACATCCCCAAACCCCATCGACAACCCCCTCCCACCTCTCGGAACGGAGGCACGCGGTGGCGCGCAGCAATGGACGGAATGCACGCGGGCATCGACAGGCCCACGCCCTTTCCCCGCTGCGGCCAGCCGACCAGACGCCCCCCCTTCGCTGATCGCCGCCCTGATCGCGCAACCGCGGCCGGCGCGGCATGCGACGGTACCTCATGGGGTTTCGACATGCCCGCGATCAGACCCCCGTCGTGCCGACCGAAGCCACCCCCCCAATCCACCCCCTTGTGCTGCCTGCCTATTGCCCGTTATAGCGCCGCGCACGCTGTTGGATCGACAACCCCAGCACCACCCTCATCCCCACCACCTCACCCTACCTTCAGGGAGGGGCAGGGCGTCCAGCGGGCTCCGGCCTTTGTCCGCCACGGCATCGCCGAGGGCCACCCACGGCGTCTCGGAGGCGGAGGCGCGCGTCGAAGCGCCGTGCCGATGCGCCCGCGCGACCGATCGGCCCGCGGCCACCCTCGCGCACCTTGGGCGGGAGGCGGTCAAGGGTGCGCCAGCACGGGCGGACGCGGCGATCGGCGGAACGCGCATCCCTGGGCCTTGGGCCCTGGCCATGCGGCTGGAAAACATGGCGAGGTGGGGCTGGGGGCTCCTGTTGTCGCCGCTGGTGCGCCTGCCGGGAGAGGCGTGAGGGGGGCAGCGCGCGGGCCAGACAGCGATTCAGCGGAATTTGGCGGAGGGAGGGGAGTAGTTGAGCGCCGAATGGGCCTGGGGGCTCTCTTAGATATCGAATGCGACACACCGAACAGCCTTATGACAGGGGGAAGGCGGGGTGCAATCGAGGGGCCGCGGGGTCAGACGAGTGCAGTTACGAGTGGGGGGGAGTTTATCCCCGAGGCACGTCGGACCTGCGAAGTAAGGGGGCGGAAGACGGGACCATGGGGGGCACGATGGGACAGTCACATTGGGTTGGAGTTGAATCAGCGCCGCTGAGCCGTGTCGTATTGCGGAGTGCAATTCGCAGTGCGGATAAGTATAAGCGCGTATGGGATAAGTGTATGGGGCGTGGGGGTGCGCTGCAATCTGCGGTACGCGGGGGTCGAGCTGGAGCGGGCGTGCCCACCCGCAACTGGTCACATCTTCCTCGTTCGGCTGAGCGGGGGTACTGCCGAGGCCGTCGAAGAGACCCTGAGGGCAACAACACGTCGATGCACGGGCCGCAACAACGCGGCGCTATTTTTACGTTGTTTTAGGGCGGGATGGGGTCACGCCGGTGAAGGCTGAAAGGGGTTGGAGCGTGGCAAAAGGAGCATGTTGGTAGTGCGTGTGCGCAATGTTGGCGATGTTTGGGAGCAGTCTCCAATTTGTTGGGCCTCGGCTCCCAATATTGGTGATCGCCTTTGGGCACGAAGGGTGCTTAATTAATTGTTACATACCGCGCATCCATGCAATAAAGAATTCCCACCTTTTGCTTTAGCCAACAGCAGATTTCAGAGTGCCTGGTTTGAGGCATGGAGGGCATCTGGGTAGTGCGATAGAGCCATTTGTCGCGAGCGCCAAGCACTGGTACGAAATTGCCCATTCCGCCCCACTATGCCCCATGTACATATCTGTTACGACACGGAAATTTAGTACAGCAGGGTTCCTATATAGCGCCCCCCGTGACATGGCCAATAGGGGGGCGCTGTTGGGGGGCGGGGGCGCTAAGCAGGGTACCCTAAGCAGCCGGCGTAAATGGTACCCTGGCCGCCGGTGTAGGGAGTACCCTTAGCTGCCGGTGTAAGGGGTGCCCTGGGCGGCCAGTGTAAGGGGTATCCTGGCAGCCGGTATAGGGGGTACCTTGGCCGCCTGTATAGGGGGTACCTTGACCGCCAGTGTAGGGGGTACAGGTCCCACTGCGCACAGTTCTTTCTTCAAGCTACATGGAGCACTACAGAAATGGTGACAAGCCGAAAAGGGGGCACTATTGTGGGCCGGGGGCGCTGTATAGGGACCCCCTACTGTCCCCTACTGCGTTAGAGCGTTTGTGGAGATGTGCCTTTTGGTGAATAATAATTTGGTGAAAAGGGAGACGGTAATCAAGGGGAGCCGGGATGGTCTGAATCATGCTACATTGTGCAGCATGACATGTCCCAAACATTGTTTGGGATTCGCTTTGAATCAAATACCCAATGTCAATATCAATAACACCATTGGCGGCCTGTCCCCGCGCCTGGGAAGATTGTCGCACCGAACTACGAGCACGCACAAGCGCAACACTGCAATATCGATTCACTCACTATTATTAATGTCGCATTCGAAATATTGCACTTCTGCAATAATAGGGCATGATAGCAACGGCGGAAAACGCAATAAGCACGAGTCAAACCGCGAAATCCCAGCAATGTGTTCAATGCCATTTGCCATGCATGAAATCACGGGCCTTACCTATGATCGGGTGCATTTCACCTCTTGCAGATGACTTCAGCGAGCCCTCGTGAGAATCGTACTTGACTAGTTCGGTAAGTACTGAGGAAAGGGATGGTAGGCTGTTGTTTAAATCAACATTACTGAACCGCTAAGCTTGCTCCGTTACATACAGCTGAGCGCAATACGGAAAGGCCCAAATATCAGTCAATGAGCTGCTACCTACCATTGAAAGGACGAGAAAGAGAAAGGCAAAATGGATGAAATGGGAAGTCGGAACGGAAAAAATCTATTTCTTCAAAGATTCTAAAACAGGTCCTGAATTTGGTCATTGTGCCAATCCTGGCGGCCATCGTTGCATATTCACGAGACACATGTGGGAGGGCTGGGCATACATGCGCAGATGTACTTTGTTGGTTGGTCGTTTTGGCGATTGCTGATTCAAAGTGTTTGGTTAATGGGGCGACGGTTGGAAGCTTGATTGGTGGGTTTCCCGTGCGCTTCGTCTGATTGGTCGGTTGCGCTACAAAGCTCGCATCTTTTTCAAAAAGATATATTGAAGATCGTTTTCAGGCTCTTTTTAAAAATATATATTTTCCAAAAAGATGTTATGACAACATACATAAAAACACATGTGCAATGCAAGGTGGCAGAGGGCTTGCCATGGACGAATCATCAAGTCCGACTGATAATCATTCACTAATAATTGATGAATTTTGCTGTTTCATTTAAAGAACCGCATGTCGCATGTGTCCGTCTTTCATGCAGCAAGGATGGCGCAGCGCGACCCATAAAAAATGTGGACAAGTACCAGGCTGGTGTCCAAACGGGTGGTGATGCTTTTGTCCACGGGACACTTCAGTATCTGTCCAGCTGCATCCTTGGTCCGTGCGCTCACAACAATCTTCCATCAGCCGCATTGCGATCGCCGCAACACACAGCTTTGCGTGTGCGACATGACGCACACTATTAATAGTATGTATTGTATTGTATATTTTTAAGTGTGTTGTGTGTTGCACTGTGTGTTGTGGCCGTATTGAGACAGTCCATCAAATTGGGGCACCGTGCCCCTGAATCTAAGGGCTGCCCTTCGGCGCGCGACCATCAGTGGACACGAAGTCGTTGAAGAAAGAAAACTCGCACCATGCTCGCTAACTTTCCTCTCACAGCGTCATCCCTGGGGTGCTCGCTGCTAATGCAACACGGCATGCGCAGATACCAGACAGGGAAAACGGTGAACCTCACAGCGTTGCAATGGCGTTGCTTCCGTTGGCGAGCGTTCCGCCTCTCAGCTTCCGTGCACAGGCACATTCTACACGACTTCCACGAGCCCTTGAGGGGTCTTCTTGACTTCAGGCCAGTAGTCCGGGGGCTCGCTCTGTGGAAATGGCGAAAGGGCGATGGGCATCAGCCTCTCAACACGATTTGTGTACACAGAGGGCAGATCGCTTGAATGAGCGGGAATGAACCTTCCAGAAGTTCCTGTATTTCAGGACGAGGCGACTAGGCGCAATGCCTACTGCATTGTGACTTGCAGGGTAGACCTCAGCGAGAGTGCCCGTATCGCTGGTGAAAGGGGACTCAAAACGACATGTCTATTCTGCGGTTGTGGAAATATGTGACACCTTCTGTGGAGAACTGGATATGACAAGAGTGATGTTGAATCCTGGCAATCTTTCGGCGATGTAACGCAAACCTCATTGCTAAAAGTCATTCTATAATACATCCCCCTCATCTTAAGTCTATAGACCTTTGCTTGGACTCAAATGTTCCCTCCTCCCTTTCACCGAATTCCGCAATTCTGGCAGACTGTTCTCAGTCATTTCGCTGCGGCTTCACACGTCAGGGTTTGTTCTAAGTTCATTTCAGTCCTTATTCGTGCATCTCATTCTCTGTAGTTATAATTTAGTAATGGTCTTTTGTACGCTCTCCTCATCCACGATAGGGTCAGGTTTGGGGCTTTTAGGTTTACGGTTTTGCTCGGCGAGGGCCGCAGGGCCGGCGCGCCTCACCAGGTCGTATCCCCTCAGTGAGAATCCTGTGTGCATGTTCATCTCCAGCAGCGTTTTCTTACAGTCCTCTTCTGTGAGCTCCTTTCTGTGCCAAAACAGCTGCTGGTTTACGACGGGTACGCCCAACTTGTGCGCCACCGCAACCTTCACGTCTTGTATGGTCTGTTCGTACTTTATGCTGTAGAAACACGCCACACAATGAAGCCTTGAAGTTCGAAGAACAGGTTCCTTCTCATTACGGGACATGGGAAGATGAATTTCACTGATAATGTGTTTGGTATGCTGAGCTCTAATGTACTACAGCGCATTGCATCATGCCGATAATGGAATGCAGAGCAAATGATGCTAATTCCGATGCAATTTCCGATGCACGATCAGTCGTCGTTTCAGATGTCCAGCGACGCTTCGCGAGACCAAATTCGATCAGCGCGTTCACCAATGAGCTTTCTCAGTGAGATTTGGAGACTCGCTCGTGCAGATGTTGCGATTCGCCTTCAAGAAATGTTGCACACCACGGCAAGGACGCCACCATCAGCTCCTTGCAGGCTTGTTATTTACCGCGCAAATACTCTCGCATTTGCTCGTATTTACGTGCAAAATATTTTCACGACTTTGCGCGTTAAAATGAAAAAAAATTGGGATCTGTGTACATAAAGGCTGTACATACAGACTCAAGTTGCCCAAGGATTGCCAGAAAGAACCTCTGGAGTGGGTATAAAACGACCATTTGTTCGGCAACATCGCTGTACTTGCCGAGGGTGAGGTGGAGGCTGTGTTTCAGGTAGTCAAGGGGGCGGAGGACTGATCGCTACTTGGTACTTTATAATGCGACCTGGGTGTGTCATCGAGCCGTGACAATGCATAAACATAGCCGTAAAAATGGTCGCTCACCTATCCACGGGCTTTTTCCAGTAAAGCGTAAAAGCAAAATAGGTGCCGTCAACATAAATAACAAGCCTGGCTCCTTGCCTTTACCAATAAAAGCGCTGGAGCTCTTTTTCTCTTTTCTCTTCTCATGCTTTGTCACATGCAAAATTCAAAAAATTCAAATTACATATGATTCAAAATCAACATTGAAATTATATTTAAATGAAGAAAAATTTGCAGACAATCCTCGTTGACTTGAAATCCGTTAGGTGTTAACTGATATCGGACAGGCTCGGATCAATGCCGGACACATGTCGATGAAGAGCGCAAAACGGACCCACCGGACATCACATGTCAGCGGCGGCCATTTCTTCCCCCTCCTGAGCGTCACGAAAATTTGGTTGCCCGTTTCGGTCACAGAACCGCCGAATGCAGCTGCCCGACGATCAAAGAAAATGATCCTCATCAGCGGTAGTCATTGTTGTAACCAGAACTGAAGGAGTAGTATTACTGGCTGGGGCCATTGAGAGGTGACGAGAAAATAGGAACTGAACTAAGGACACTGATGAACGGACCGGATATGAAGAACAGAACTCATGTTGTCCATTTGTGCAGCTGTCGACCGTTGCCGTGTACTCGAGCGTACGGCTCCCAGCGAGGGATTGGAGCCCTCGACCCTTCCTGCCTTTTTCAATGTCAGACACATAATTGCACTCGATAATTGTACTCAAGCGTGCGGTTCCCAGTGAGGGATTGCAACCCCTCTACCATACCTCCTTTGTCAATGCCAAACACATAATCGCCCCTGTTGAGAAAATAGTTCCCTAAATGTGAGTATGTCTCCGTCGAGCGGATCTTTGCACAATGCAGCAAATTCGTAAAACATTGAAACATAGAGCAGTGGTGCAAGCATGCCGCAAAACGTTAAAAAATATTGCACAACTGTAGTAGAGTACAGCACTGGTTGGTCTTCCGTTTTCAGGTGTGTTAAGCTTCAGAGGGCGTCTTGTCAGCAGCGCAACCCGCGGCGGGGCATTTTCGCACCCATACGAAGATCGTGAACTTGGTCCCAACTTTCGACGGAGGGTGCGAGTGGCGTTGGGAGGGGCCTGGAGCAATTCCGCCAGCGGCTGTCGGTGGCGCCCCGTTAGTCAGTGGGTCAGCAGAGCCTCTGGGCGGGTCTCTGGTGGTCAAAAGAGTCGTTCCGAATGCCGCAGACGCTGAAAGGCTCCGACCCAACGTCGCGGTGTAAGTGACGAGTTTTGAAGTGTACCCAGGTGTCCGATTCCGAAATGTTCCGAAGGGCACCCAAGTGTCGGGTCTCGAAATGTTTCGGAGGGTCCCCAAGTGTCGGGTACCAAAAAGCTTGGAAGTGCGAAACAAACTAGGCGCTTGGGAAGTGACCTCGAGGCGGTTGAAATGGGCATCGTGGCGATTCGCGCGGACGGTGAAGCGTCGCGTGCCCTTTGGGAGGCGGCGAATCAGACGCGGCCAGTGCCGCCTGCCCGAGCAGGTGGATGCAGGCTTGGTTTTTAAGTTTACGTTTACGTGTTTGCGTTTACGTTTTTATGCCAAAAAATGTGAATTTGCGAAAGGAGCCATTTCGCGATTACTTTGACGTTTTACGGCTCGTTGGGACAGCCAGGCTACACGATGAAAGTTGCATACAGTGATCAGTCCTCCGTCATCTCCAGCATCCGCAACATAGTGCTACCTCGCCCCAGGCAAGAACAATGACGGCATGGAACAAAAATTCGTTTTCTACCCATTCCAGCGCATCTGACTGCCACTCCCCGGACTCCTCAAGTTTGTATGTGCTGTCTCTATGTACACGTGGCTGTAATTATGTTGCATTTACGTTATTCTAGGCGTTTATACGCGTGAAATTGTAAAAATTTGTTTACGCGTAAAAACGTAAGCAAATTCAATTTTTACGTCGTAAAAACCAAATCTGGCTGGATAGGCACACGGGGAGCGGCTCTTTCGGTGATGCGGGTCCCAGGGTCTTTGCGCTGGTCTTCTCAAGCGTCTGCATGCTTCTTCCTCCTGAACAACAGAATATGCAAACATGAACAACATGCAACGTGACAAGCTGCAAAGCTGGTAACAGAGAAATTACGGCAGTAGTAGTGAATGGATGTGGTAACAGCAACACCAGTAATAACCAGTTTGTGAGGTGCATCTGCAGCCACAGGAAAATGTGCGCAGTAATGCGCTCATTTACTTTACTGTTGCATCATACGTATTTACGCCTGTCTTGTCGTCAGAAGATCGTCTGCAACCAGGAGAATTAATGACTCGGCCTGCGAACACACGCACAGACACGGCATCAAACTGCCATAGTATAGTCAGCCCTTTTGTATGCTAACGTAATAATTGGCCTTTTTCTGCGGAGAAACAAAATACGCAATTTCAATGTAATATTTATGGAGTAACGTAATACATAACAAATAGCGCTCTGAAAAAATGCAGAGCAAAAAGCGTAACGGTAATATTGTTTGATGCGGGATGGTTGAATAGAATACCGTACCGCCACTTGTGGCCGCCCGCATCAAGCTTTGCGACTGAGGCGAAGAAGGAACACCGCCACACACGATGGGCTTTGACACTTCGAAATGGGCACTACGGGGTTTCCTTTACACGTACCGATGACACGACACTCAATTGTCCGATTCACTGCAACGAACAGAAGTGAAATCGGCCAAAATACGCGGTTTGAACAGTGCGAAAATTGCGTAAAACAGAGTTGAAACGGGCAAAAATCGTGTACACTCACTCAATCGTTGCTGCACGCTTCGGTCCCAATTGTTGCGCGAGATATACAAAGTACATATATGATTTAACAGGATTTTCCACGATTTTCAATCGTGTTGCATGGTTCGTGATTTTCAAAACCGTGTATTTTGGCCTCGCTTTGCTGGTGGAACAGCAGCCGCTGATGCGAAGAAGTGCCGACCTTAGCGAGGAGGTGTCGCATTTGTTTTTATCCCTGTGCATCGCCTGAAGGGCCCCACCGTAGGTATTTAAAACCTTTCGCATAGCAACACAACGCTTGGCCTGTTTTGCTGAGCAGGCCACGGCTTTACGCCGGTAAAAATGAGCCTGTTTACGTTTTTGCGCGTAAAAATCGTTTTCACGGTTTAGACAAAAAGAACGCGTAAAAATACGTAAATGCAACGTACTTGCCGCCACGTGTACATAAGGACAGTACATGCAGACTTGGGGAGTCCGGGAAGAGGCAGTCAGACGCGCTGGAATGGGCAGAAAACGAACTCTTGTTCCATACCAATGTTGTCCTTGCCGAGGGCGAGGTGGCACTGTGTTGCGGATGCTAGAGATGGCGGAGGGCTGACCATTGTACGCAACTTTGATCGTGTTGCCTGGCTGTCCCACCTAGCGGCAAAAATAGCTCCTTTCGCAGATTTACGTTTTTACGAATAAAATGCACACGTAAAAACGTAAATTTGAAAACGAAGCCTGTTGCAGAGCTTACGTGAAACGGCCGGATGCTCGCGTCCTTTTGGGGCAATCAACCGCACTCCCACCTGAAGTCCCAATCAAGTCCCATGATTACAATTACACTAATGTGCAAGGAGAGAAATCCGGAACTCGTGCATGACAAATTCGTCTTTTTCGGTCTGCATGTCCCCTATGCTGAGGCAACAAAAAAGAGACACGTTGCTCGCGCTGGGGATCCAGGTCGGCCAGAGGACCACGTCCCAGCACTCGAGGAGCCGTTGAAGGCAACGTAGCTCCTCCATCATGATGGATCAGGGGGCCCGAAGTCGTGTTCAGTTTCTGAATGAGCTGGGCCGTGACTGCCGAGTCCACGAGGAGGCTCACGTGTTGCCCACTGATCTTGTGCATGAAAGATTCGAGTGTTTTACGGACTGCCATCAGTTCCTTGAAATTGATGCGTTTTTCCTTGGGTCGTTGCAGGCCAGAAGCCGCGTGCAAGGAGAACTTTGGGCTTCGAGGAGAGAGGTGCTGAGGGCTCGCATCTCAATTCGGCCCCACAAGCAAATCGCTTGAGTCGGTGGCCAATTGAATTGCACCCGGCGGTCTTCAGATCGCCTTCCCTTTCCGGTGATCGAGGAGTAGGAGCCACTAGTGGAGGTTCTGCAGCGCTTGGGTATCGAGCCTCACCCAACTGTGCCAGGTACGCTTGGTTTTCAAACACACATAAAGCGCCTAGAGAAAGAATCGTGCTGGCCGAATTGCCAAGCCCACCGATTGAGCTAGGCCGCAGAATGAGGGGATTTTCCTTACTTGTACTCGGCCCTTGTTACGATTTGCTATAGTCGTCAAGGCCATTGCTTGGTTGCAAAGTCGAGCAACCTTGTCTGGGGGACTACAAATGAGCCATAGCTATGTCGACGATCAAACCCAAGTGCACTTTGGCCTGCGTGGGGATCCAAGAGGACTTCTCCTCGTCCGCTGTTATCCCCAGGTCGTTCAAAATTATGTGTCTCCCATTGGTCCAGCTGTGCAGTCATGCTTGATTGCTTGCGGCTCCCAGAATGTCGTCCAGGTAGCAGTAGGGGTCCCCAATTTTGGATCCAATATATCGAGATTGTAGACTTGGCTCAGGAAGGGAGTAACTTGAGAGCCACTTGGCGGGGAGAGCGGAGGAAGGCGATGATCGTCTGCATTACCTTTGTAAACACCATCGGGGCTCCTTGCCAACCGAATGGTAAAGTTGGGCATTCCCACAATTCCCCATCGATCCGAATGGTAAAGTACTGCAAATCCTGGGGATGGATCGGTATGTGGTGGTGGGAACCCTGTATGTTGAAGGACACCATCCAATCGTCACGCTTGAGGGAGCCCCGTAGTGTGTGCAAGGTCTCATAAGTCACTGATTGAGGGACACAATGGGTATTGATCTGTCGCAGGTCCACAATCAACAGTCATTTTCTGTTCGGCTTCGGCCAAAGAAACGCTGGGGAGACATGGCGACAGTGGGGAACTGGCCTGATGGCACCCGCCTTCAGGTAAATGTCGCACAGCTCCTCCCATGCACTGCGCTGCGCTGGGTCTAGGTTGTAAGCTGGCGCGCGGGACGGGGGAGGGGGAAAGTGCCGTCCTTCCATCTTATGCGTACCCCACCCGCGAGCCACGAGAGAATCCTTCGGTTGGCCCCGATCCGATGCCAGGCAGACAGGCTGGCTTGGACCTATTTGTATAAGAAGTCCTGGGGGTTCACCTTAAGGCAGTGGTCCTGGTACTGCTCCTTGGTCAGTTGGCATTGGTGCCATTCGTGGCAAGCCTGTGATGTGCAGCAAGGAAGGGCCCTTGGCCCGGCGGGCAGCATCAGAGCGTGAACGCATGCTGCCAAACTTGAACCCGCCCATGGGGCCCAGTGTGGTCCAGTCATGGTGAAGGTCATGCTGGAAACGTAGTCAAGGCGCTGCTAGCGATCGGCGATTTCCCGCCAAAGTTTAAGGAGCACGAATTCAAAAATCGCCGCCCGTACCATGCGCGGGGCTTGCCCCCGATCCGAGCTATCCAGCTCCTGAAAAAGTGTCACGGCCGCCAAATACACCACTGTGCCCGCAACGACCCCGGTCTCTGCTGGCAAAAGGATGGTCCCAGCCATGGGAAGAGCAGTTATCCGAGGCACGACAAGCGTCCGCCTTGGTTTGTTGCTTGACGATTGCCTGGCTCAAGCTCTTGCAGTATTGATCGACCGCATCACGCACTGTTGAGGACGTGAAGTGCATGTCCAAAGCGTCCAGCCGATGGCTTAATTGGGCAACCTTCCAGACACCGGCCGCATCTGTACCTGCGAAGTTGGCGTGCAAACGGTGCATGTCCAGATGGCCCACGCTTTGATGGGTGATGTACTCAAGGCCAGCGGCGATGGGGCCAAAGGGCTGGCGGGCGTCTCCTGAAAGGGCTGGGTGCACGGTGATCTTCAAGAGGTGCGCAGTGAGGTCAACCAGCACGGAGACGATAGGGGCCCAAGTGCCATATTCCAGATAGGATCCGCTGCCTCCACCAAGAACCTGACAAATCTTTTGTCCCTGCGAAATGCCAGCGACATCGAAAGCCTCATGCCAGCAGCGTTGGCCGAAAGGACTGGGCACAGGGTTGAGATCCAAGCGCGGGATGTGCTCGTGTCTTGAGACGGGGGGGGCGTTGAGCCTCGTTGGAGGGCCCTCCGTACAGAATTCCTGGCACAGGCGTAGCAGATGGTCCGCCGCGGCTCCTGCTCCGGTGTAAGATTCGCAGGGGCCTCCGATTGCAGGTTAGCAGCGGCAAGGATCCTCTCGGTTCGATCTAGGCGTTGCAGCAGTTGTTACAAACCCGCCATTGATGGGAACACCGACAAATTGTTGGGCAGCCACAGTGCTCCGAAGCGTTCTAGGGTTACACGCGTCTCCGACGCGCCCGAGTGCAGACCGTGTTGCCATGAGGCAACAAAAAAAAGTTGACGCTCAGTCAATAGGGAAAAAAAGGCCAAATAACACTTTTGAGAACACACATAAAACACATTTAATCAAAGTTCTGCACGCCAAGAATACAGAATTAACACAAACCCATAAACTTTGTACACATTTGAACACGTGTTATTTGGCCCTTTTTTCCTAGTGACTGGCGCACATCCCCTTTTGGCTCCTTTGTCAGTGTGTCCAGAAGCTGGACCACAAAATCCAGGTCCAATTTGGTTGTCCAGTCACCACTGCGCGTCCTCCCGCCTGGTACTCAGTTGCCGAGTTCAATTTGTCCCATAATATTAAGAGAAGCGCCGTCTCCCATTCACATCCCAATCTGGCGCTTCCCACCCTGCGCCATCCTAGATGTAAACGCTCTGACTACGCTAACGCTGCAAGATTAAATAGAATTTTTGTGCAGCGACGTTTAAGAAAATGAGCAACTCTCTGAAAAAGAAAAATGTGGAGGAAAAAGCTTAAAGGTAAAATTTTTGACGCGGAAGGGCTGAATGCTCTCTGGCACTGTCCCATTTGACAGAAGGTGAGGTAGGTGTCCATCACTGCAGCCCTTTGTCACACCAGAGCCACTAACGCCCAGGGTTGTCAGCATGAGCGCTCCTCGCCGTCGTTCATTGGGAGGCCGCGGTGGCAGCAGGGCAAACGATGTCTGAAAATTTTCAGACTTTAAAGCTGTTGGAGGCCGGTCTGAGTCGGGCCCTGGCCGGCGTGGTGAGCAAGGGCGACGGCCAACCGATCAACACGATGCGGCTTGCAGGGCAGGTCCCTGGGGAGCATCAGCAAGCAGAATCGCGCCTGCTAATGGAAAAGCCACAATCATGCCTGATCATACCAGCACAGAAACTCAAACCTCAACAAGTTTGTGGTGCGGAATGGGGCAGGTGGCATTTCGCAGCAGGCGCCGTTTGAATGATGGGACAATGCAGGCTCATGCGGGTCGGCGTTGCTGCCTGAGCAGGCAGCAGCTGAGTGGAAGCCGGATGATGGGCGGAAGCCGGTGGCGATGCGTGCACATGCGCACACATCGCCAGCGGCTTCCGCTCAAGCAAATGATCGTTGAGGGAGTAAGCAGGGGGTTAACAACAGTACTTGTTCATGCAGGTCGCCATAAGGGTACCATGACGTGGAAGAGTGAATGCAGCTGTCGTTGGGGGTTGGGGAGTGGGGGGGGAGAATCTGCGTAGAAATGAACGAATGTTGACACCCAACAAATACTTGCTGGGAATTAAGCCCAGCATCGCCTACAAGGTGCCAGGGCTGTGTTTTGTCAAGTTTTTTTGACAAATGTAATTCTCAAGGATTTGAGTTGTCGTTGTGGTCTTCAGGCAAACCGAAGCCAATGGTGCCAGCGTGGTCTGAGAGTCTGCTTGAACTTGAGTTGCTGCGCGGGCTGGCACTCCAAGACAATCGGTTTAAAATTGACAGATTGCGCTCTCCCCTTCAACAGCGGCAGCGCTCAAATGTCAAATTACAATGGGGGAGAGCCCCCAAGGGTTTGCCACCTCCGGCGGAGGAGGACGCGAAAATAGGGCCGACCAGCACGGAGAGCTGTGCTGCGACCAGATAATACTTTATCCATACGGCGCCCTCAAGGCTTGCTCAAGCAACGTTAGGTCCCAAGCCATCACTTAGATCCATCCCAAAGCCATCGTTGGGCCCTAATACCAGGAATAGGGACGAATGTCCGTCTGTTCTCTCCAGCCAGTCCACCACTCGTTCACTGCAACCAATGGACACTCCCATCGACTTCGGATTGCCTTCCAGAACACGGCTCAACCGACCCCTGCCGCTTCCGTCCAGCTGTCTCCCAGCGCCCTTTCAGGTTCGCTGCCGTTGCGGGGCGCCGACCTTCACAGCGGCGCCCATGGGCGCGAATCCTTGACACTGCCCCCAGCCTGCCCGCCACGCCGCACCGGGGGCGCAGGGCGCGCCATAGGCACAACAAAAACGACCGTCTACTGCTACAACACAGCCGACAAAGCCTAAAAAACGCTGCAATACTCTACACGGGATGAATTGTGCCCCAGCGCACGGGGGCCCCAAGGGCCAGGCCCAATCTTCCCGCAGGCAGCAGTGGTCCGGGACCGCTAGAAACATTCTTGCTTTCCCTCGCTCTGCCATTAGGAGATCTCCCGGCCACCAGATTCCGTGTGCTGCCACCATGTTGACCCATTTGCCGCCGCCCCAGGGCCGCTGATGGTGTGCCTTCGCTATTGCGTGCCGTTGGACGCGGCTGCCTGCACCAGCGCCCGGAGGTTTGGGTTGATTGCGACCTGGCTGGCGTAGGGGGAGCCGGCTGGTGGGCTGAGGGCCAGGCTCCGCATGACCTTCAGCTTTCGACAGATGGTGCCGCTGGGCGCATCCTTCCGATGCCGCTCAGCCGCACCGCCTGCAGGTTCGTCCGATTTCCGCTTGGTGGTCTTGCCCTGTCCAGGCCAAACAGATACATTATTTAATTCTTTTCTTGAAAGTTGTGCATTCTTTGAAACTTTCAAAGGCGAGTAAAAAAAAAGAGCAAGATGAGACAGAAAAGAAATGCTGAGGAAAGAGTATGGGGCAGTTTCAAACGGTATGACAACTGGAGGTGCGTCCAGGGCCCTTCCTGGGCACCAATTCAGGCAGCTTGCTGAAATCGGTTGGCGCCATGATCTGTGACAGCTTCTGTTGGTGTGTCCACTGCAACATTGTGTAACATTATGTGATGCAACAATACGCGACTTTGCAGTCTTGACAGCACATCAGGAGAGGATACTCTTGTCTGGTTATATTGGCTCTTTTTGTTAAGAATGCATCCACATCTGTTCTAATAGCCCGGGCCTCTGGCACTTCAGAACTAGTGCCAGGACTCCTCTCACAAAAGGACAGACACAACAATAACAATGCAATTCCAGTTTCCCTGGGACGGAGGACTCCCATTGGGGATGAAACCCTCAATTTTCACAAGGCTTCCAACATCTCAATGGCTTTGGACTTGCATTTCAACTCATGTCCTGTGTCATGAATTAAGGGTCGTGGGGTGACATTCCAACTGTAAGGGGTTATGGTACACACCAGATGGTTTATATGGGTGACTAAGGTGTCCCAAGCCGGCACGAGTTCCTCAACACCCACAGAAAAGCTTGTCAGAACCAAAAAGCGGCAGAACATTCACTGAGCCGCCAGATCCACTCCTTATGGCACATACCCATCAGCAACTTTTGTGCTACTCCAAATAACTCACTGCAGTTCGGTGATCTGTTCGTGCCCAGACATCGCCCGATGAGGTGCGAGGCCTTGTTTCTGTGCAGATGTAACAAACTGGATACCATGAGTACCCCACACACAACCAGCCTCAGCATTGCCAAACCCAAACGCATGTAACTTAACCAATCAACTCATGAACCCCAACTTCCAGCATACCTTGACGGCCTTGGCCTTGGCCTTGGGCTTGGTCCTGACCTCTGTTTGCGCCTCATGACTCATCGCATCCTCAAAACCCCTGGGCAAGTGCCCAGTCTTCTGGAAGATCAGCGCCTCCTGAACACCCTTGAAGAACCCTGCGCCCTCCCCCTCCGCCCGCCGATCGTCAAAATCCTGGTCGAAGGGTGATAGGTTCCTCTGTGCCTCGATCCAGGCGAAGTCGTAGGTGCCAAAGAAGCGCACGGGCACCGCCCCATGGCGTGGGCATGCACGGGAGTCCACAGGGATGAAAGGGTTGGACTCGTCGATGACCTGCGCTGGCCACCAGCAGAAGCTGCGGGAAAGCGCAGACGGCTTGTCAGCAGGCACGTGATGAAAGGCATCCAAGCACTCCTGTCTTTTCCGCAGCTGGTGCATGCCAAACCCAAAGTCCAGACTGCTAGAAAGAGCATCTGGCAAGAAGACAGGCATAAAACGTTTTTGTGCGGCACTGCGTTTGAGCAACAGCAAAAAAAAGTTGCACATGGCACAACCCTCCCAAATGCAATAGTCTGCTGCCTCTGTGTCTCCCAAATTGCCGCTGATCGGCAAGGGAATATCCACTCCATTGAGGTGTAACAGGGGCACTGAAACTTGGTCAAACACCGCTTTGGCCGATTGATACAACCTCACATGGTTTGCATCACCCAATGCACACTACACTGCCAATAGAGCAACTACATTTCTTATCAGCATTTTATCAGCGATAGCTGGCAGCACAGTGCCCCATACGCAGTCCCATGCACTGGGTTATGCACAGTGCTTTGTTTCCTTGCAGAGCATCTTCTGCACCAGTGGCAGGAAATCTCAAAGACAGCTTTCAATCACAGCGGACTGGATCTTCAGTCAATTGGATACTGCACCATTCTTGTTGTGCGACAGTCCCATCCAAGCACTCTCTACAAACTGGACTGCCAGACATGCTGTGGTTGTTCCTGACAAAACTGGACACACCTTGGACAGCACCATGATTGCCTAGTTCAGTCCATTGTGGTCTTCATAGTCACTGCACCACTATGATGTTAAACCTCTCCTTCTTTGCCCCCCCATGCAAGAAACAGCAACAGAATACACAACTCACCTGCTCATCCTGGCCCAGACAACCTGCCCTGCCCACTCCTTCGGCTTGATCTGCAAACGGCGGCCAGGCTTCAGGCCCAACATCGCCTGGCAGGGTATGGGCCTCAACGGAACATCCCCCCACAAGGCATCTTCATCGGTTCCTGCATCGTTTGCTTGGCCACCCACTTCCTTTGCCTCCTCAACAACTTTCATGGGGCTCGAACCCGCAGCTGTCGCAGCGTTCTCCCCAACAGGACCCTCCCCATTGATCGTGGTGGCCTCATTGCCTGGGCCAGCTGCCACCTGTGGCCGCACAGGTTCTCTGAGCGATTCTGGCAAAGACTGCCAGTTGACCTGTGGCAGCACAGGGCTTGGCCGCACATCAGCCACCTGCGGCCCCACAAGCTCCCCTTGCACCTGCGCAGTGTTGCGTTCAGGTGCAGCACTCTTGGCAGCCGGTGCCTGCAGCGGTACGGCGCGCCCCGATGGGCGCGGCGACAGTGGGTCGCTCTGGCCAATTCGATGGACGGGGTCGGGGCGGGGCCCAAGAGCAGCATGGGGAGGACAGGAGGCTGCGAGCGCCTGAAGAGGCTCCATGTAGACTTCCTTGGGGCGCTGAATGGCCTGAACAGCGCCGACCTGCCTGGGCTGCCACACCACCTGCTGCAACCTGCAGGGCAATGCCTGAGGAAGACTCTGCGGTGGCGCCTGGTGGTGCGCAAGGGCAACCGCCTGGGGCAGCCCCTGGGCCAATGTGTGTGAGAGCCCACGGGGCACCTCTTGATGTGACATGTGCGCCATTGTCTGCGGCGACATGTGGGCCAATGCCTGTGGCGACACCAGAGGCGATGTGTGGGCCAGCTTCTGGGGCATCCCTTCAGCGGGCACCGCATGCGCCAGTGTCCGGGGCAGTGCTTGAGGCGGGGTGTGCGCCAGCTTCGCTGACAGAGCTTGCGGCGTTGCACGGGCAAGTCCATGGGGCAGCAGCACTTGAGGCAGCGTATGCGGGGATGCCTGCTGCGCCGCATGCGCCTTTGGCACCCCCAAGCCTTCCAGGACCTGGGCCCCAACCTTGTAGGGCGCCCCGCCCATCTGCTGCTGCAACTTCAAGACAGGCAGCCCATGGCTGGTGGCGTGCCCCTGGGCCCCCACCAGGTTCATCTGGCTTACCCACCCTGGCCTCAGCGCCTTGAGGGGCATCGTGTAGCCGTTCATGCCCATAGGGTAGACGGACTGCCCGTTGTTGAGCAGGGACAGGGAAGTGAGGCCCGAGTTGAGGGCAACGTAGCCGGAGCTGGCGGCAGGTGGTGCGGAGTTCGGGCCATGCCCGGCCAGCATTCCCTGGAGCTGCGGGGCTGACGAGGCCATTCGGCCGTCCTGACTGCCGGCAGCGGGAACAGTGGATGGCGGTGCATTGATGAGCCCCCGGGTGGGGAGGGCCTGCTGGGTTGCGAGCGTCTGGCCGGGGGCGCCGTGGCTCAGGTGCATGGGGCTGTCCTCGATGTGGTGGGCTTCCCGGAGTTGCTGCAGGCCTGCGGGCGCGAAGGCCGAGAGCAGTTAGGGGATGACCAGGGGTCAGGGAGGACCAAGCTGAGTCCCAAAAGGGACTTGGGTGTGGAACGTGAGGGGGAGCAATCGGATCGACTGGGAGCGGCGGAGAGCGGCGGGAGCGCGGTAGGCAGCAGGGGCCGCATGCACAGCAGCAGCTGGAGGATGGTGCCTCCAGTCCCCGGCTGGAGCTCGGCAGATAAAGCCAGTCGTCCGACAGCGCAGACACCGGCGCTGACGCGCGAGGGCGCGCCCCCGCCGGCCGCAGCCTCCCCCGCCGCCGGAGGCGCGCATCAAGGCTCCGACCCCGCTGCGGCCCGGCCATGCCGATCCCACCCAGATGGGTCGTCCTGCGCCGGCAGGCCCCGGACCGGAGCCCAAAATGAAGCCCCTTCCCCCCGCCCATCTCCCCAACCCCAATCGCGCCTTGTTCTGGGCCATCACCCCGAGACAAGCGCAATCAAATCATCCCCTTCCTTCCCCAACACCGCTTGGACGTCCGGCGCCTTCCCTCCAACCGCCGCCCCCCGGGCCCCCACCCCAAAGGGGTTCCTGTTTTAACCGCGGCATCTTTTGGAGTCCGCAGATCGCCGCACAGGCGGGCGGGAGGCCGAGAGGCGGCGGAGGGCCGGCTGGGCCGGCCGTCGGCGCCCGGACGTCGGACGCCCAGTCGAGCAGAGGCCCCAGCGCCGGGGGCCCAGGGACGGTGATTGCCGCATTCGATGCCGCAGAGGCGGGATTTCAATGAAGGGCTGAGGGCCTGAGGGCCGGCGGGGCAAAACGCCCGCCGGGGAGTGGGAAAGGGGCGCCTGCGGCTGGTCCGGTCCCGCGGGGTGTCTGGCCCGGGCGGACGACCGGGCGCCGGGGGGGATGCGCGCGGCGGATTGACCCCACGAGGGCCCGGAAGCGGTCCTCTGGGGGTTCCCGACCGAGAGCGGGGCCAAGGGCGCGGGGCTGCGCGGCGGGGAGGCGCATCCAGCTCTCCGGAACGCCGGGACGGCGCACCGCCCGGGCGGTTCCCCGGGCGTCCCGCCCCGATGGGCACCGCATCAGCGGCGCGGGGATCCCGACATCGGTGGCCGAGACCGCAGGAGGCACCCGGCGCGGCGCGGGGGGGGGGCGGTGGGGGGGACGGGGAGGGGGGCAATCTGCGGGCCGATCCCCACCTGGCAGGGGCTCCTTGCCGCCGGCCCAGGGCTTCAGCCGTGCGGGCAGCGGGTCCATGGCGCCCTGGTGCGCCGGCGTGACTCCAGCGGCAGCCGAGGGAGGTTGGTCGGGGCGGGGGAGTCGCGCGCGGGCGCCCGGCGCCGATTGCAGCTGGCCGCTGTGGCCCCAGGCGCTTTGGGGGCGGAGGCCGCCAGCCCGTAGGGGGATTGGTGTTCGTAATACGGTGCCACGGCGGAAACGGACCGCCCCACAAGGCGGGGGGAGGGGTACAGAAGAATACGGAACCGTACTTTTCCCTGGGGGGGGGGGACGTACGGAAGAATACAGACCTGCACTTCAAGGGGGGAGAGAGGGCCGTACGGAAGAGTGCGGAGACGTGCGGAACCGTATTTGGTAGGGGGGAGGGGCGTACGGAAGAGTATAGGCGTCCCGCGCCCCAAAATTCTGTTCTTTGGGCGGGGGGGCGTACGGAAGAGTACGGAACCGTGCTTTTTGTTTGGTGGCGGTGGTGGAAGGGGTGGGTGGGGGGGAGTGGCCGTAGTTTGGGAACCGCAGATAACGGGCCACAATGACGCCCGGCATCATCATCACCACCATCACCATTCATTCATTTACAAGGGAGTGAGGTAGCCGTCAGCTTCCTGTTTTGACCGAGCAAAGCAGTGTCCATGATCATTTCATTGAAATCGAAAGGTGGCGCCCGTCACTCCCCCGGAGCCAGCGCAGTCCGGCTCACCCCACGTCCAGCCAAATAAATTGGGCTGTTTGCGGTGGGCTTTGTGTCATGAAGTTACTGCTCCTTTCTTTTCCTTTTTCTTTTGTGTCAGAGGCCTTTGACCTGAATGGCCTTGATGGCTGGCAACTTCAGCAGTATCCACTCCGGTTGCCCCGCTTTGGGAGAACATGAGTGGTTTGCTTTTGGACATCGTTCTCGACGGCCGCACATTGGGGGCGCATAGGTTAGGAATCCGCCCTTGGGCATCAGCTTCTAGAGCCGTACTTTGGGGCAGCGCCTCAAGGAGTCGTAATTTGGGCCCCGCAGGTCGGACCTTCAGCTTGGGGTCTGAACTTTTGGATCCGTAATTTGGGACACGCAGGTAGTCTCTCGTACTTTATGATTCGTACTTGAGGAGGATGCACGCTGCGCCGTCCGCTTCAGTGCACGTACCTCGGGTGGAGTGGCGTTGAATATTGGACCACGTACCGCCCGGGGGGGATGTACTGCGGGCGCACTTTGTCGCGAAACTGGGGTCGACAGTAGAGTGATCGATTCGGAGGCCATCCCACATCACGCGCCCCAAGCCCCCCGCGAGCGGCCATTCGGGCACAGCGCCATTCGCTGCCCACCCGCAGCAGTCCCGCCGAAAAACGGCAGAGCCCTCAAACGCCAACGGCGTGCAGCACAATGGCGAGACCCCGCACTGATGCCTGTTAGGTAGTGATGCACGCATGCCGTGTGCGGAATACGTGTCCCCTTGGGGACGACCGTGGTTATCGTTGAGACCCTTCTCGTCTGCATCTCGACTGCATTCGAATGTGACGGCAGCGCCATCGCCAGGAGGCAATTCGGCGCCTGAGGGCACCGACGCCTCAAAGAGTTTGTCTGGCGAGTCCGCCATCGCTCAAATCTCCTGCCCGCTGTCACTGGCACAAGCCCCTCAGAAATGCGGTGGCATGCTGTGTCGAAACTGGTGAACGGGCGCGCGCCCCCCACGCGGGCCCAAGGTCATTCTCCGAGTGTCGGAACGTGGTTCGAGAACACAGACGGGCTCGGAGGGAAGGGGCCGACGGGCAACGCATTCAAATTAATGTCTGCCAACACCATCCATTGACACTTGAGGACCATGAACTAATAACTGACGACCAGCAAATCTCGAAATGACGACTGAAGATTGACGACCTCGAGTCGACGAACGCAGAGCAACGACTGGCGACTTGAGGCGTGCCTCGCGGTGGGCAACCACACGCGCACTTCCCACCTGGCCGGCAGCCCCCAATCGCCACAACCGCCTCCTCCAGCCAGCGGACCGGGCTAGTCCAGCCTGCCGGCACCCACTCTGCGACGCACGCATCCCCGGGCTACAAATGCCAACTTGAAGTTGAGTATCCCCGGCGCCCTTGCCCCAATCACGGTCGGCAACCCACTGGCACGACCGCACGAACGAATTTCCACACGGGCAAGCCCACCCCCGCGGCCACGAACCGACCAAAGCTCCCGCCGGGCCATCCCGCACACATGCCAAAACGCCAGCGGAGACGCTTTGCCTTTAATTCCTTGGCTCGTGCACCCCGACCCAGCCAGCCGATCCCATCCCAAATCTCGCCAGGACGCAATCAGGCCCGACTGGATCACACCCCGCGCGGCTCTCGGCGCCTCCTAGCTAGATCCGATCTCACACTCAGGCGGCCATCGTTCCATCGGCTTTCATGCCCCACCCCCCCAGCCTGTTGTCCCGGAGGTATGTATCCTATTCCAGGCGTTGGCCCGCTGCAGCCGGGCGCTCATGCCTCGCAGATCTTGGCCGTCTCGTTGGCGAACATTTGGTTGGCCACTCTGGTGTCCTCGCAGCCGATGACGCTGACAGCGGGCCCGCGGGTGAGGATGCGTACGCACTCGGGGTTCAGGATCTCGGCGGAGTTGAACGACTCCCGCTTGCAGGTCTCGATTGTCTCGCGCCGGCAGGCCTCGTCCAGGGCGGCCCTCAGCTGCTCTGAGAGACAGACAGGCGCACCGTTCGTCCGCTTGCTCCAGCTTAAGCGTTTAAAACATTTGGGACAAAAATCGCAGAAGCAAGTACTCCACAAAACATAGAGTCGTTTACCGCCTTTTCCCAGTTGTGTGTTGTTTCCGCTGGTCGTCGCCTTCACGAAATTTTAGGCAGTATTGACGAAGGCAGGCAGGGTCAAGGGATGGCGACCCTGAACGGAGACCATAGGCTCGACTTCACGGCAACGGTTTACAGCCGAGCAAAGGGACAGCAGGAGTTCTCTACTCCCTATATCCAGGCCGTTCATCCATGTCCTTTAATGCACTCCCTAAAGCCTCATGACTTCTTTGTGCGTCCAGCTGTGAATAATACTCAATCAGTTCCAGTTAAAAGAGTGCGACGATATGCTCAGATGTTCTGTACGGTGTGCGTCCAGCTGTTAATAATACTCAATCAATTCCAGTTCCAAGAGTGCGACGATATGCTCAGATGTTCTGTACGGTTTGATGATATGATGAAACATTATGTAGGCATGTGTGGATGGACGGGACGCTATGTACAGGCGTGAATGTGTGGAGTGGACAGAAACACTGCATGTCCGCGGATGACCTGCTGTGAGATTGCGACCTTGCTTTGACCGCTGTGCACGGCTCCATGCCTGGCACCTCTCCACGCCCTCGACAAGTTCTGCAACTTAGCCAGAATGTCGCTTGGCCAAACTGTCACTGAACTGGCAAGAAGAGAAACGCCAGCATTTCTGTTCTCATATTTCGTTGCCGGATACTCGCTCACTGATAGCCGTTTTTGTTTTTGTTCCACACTGCGCGTTTCCACTCATCGTCATCGTTGTGACAATTTTAGGCAACAAGGCAAGGAGGCAGTCGTCAGCATTTCCGCCGCAGTTCCATGTTGCTCGATATTCTCTCCATGTTGGCTGTTATCGTTTTTGTTCCACGTTGTGTCTTGCATTGGAAAGTTCATTCGGCGCCGTATCTCTTGGTGTGCATCTGCGGTGGCAAACCGCCTGGCACAGCGCTACAAGCACTGCTCAAAATACAGCATTGCAAACTTTAACACGTAAATATGAATGAATAAATAGGAGAATGATGTAATTCTCTGTTAAACTAGAACAAAGGAAATCACAGACTGACTTTCTCCTCGTCCATTCTTGGGAATAAATACCTAGCACCTGGGAAAACACATTCCAGGCAACAAAATTGACACTCAAGGGCAGCACAGTACCGCAAATCGCAATGTTCTAATAGCCCATCACTGTGCATCCGGGGATTGCAGCCATCCCCGCTCGTCTATGCAGGGGAACCAGCAGTTCCTCTGGGCACTCACCCACGGCGGGAAGGGGGGGGTCGTTGTCGGCCAGGTTGAGTGGCGCCACGTTGTCACTGGCGTCAGCAGGCGGCACAGGGCAGTTGTTCGTGACGACAAGGCAGGAGGCGCTGGCTGCAGCTCCAGCAGCGAGGGACCCCGTGTTGCGGCATTCCTCAATGAAAGCTGCTCCACGCCAGTCAATCAGCCAAAATTAGTCAAGCTATCAATCAGTCGATCGACCAATCAACTGACCAAGTGAAGAAGCAAGCAGCCAGGCGAAGTGGCAATGGGCCAAAGTTTCAGCTCCTCGCATGGCGATCATCAGAGAAGCAGGAAGCCCCATGGGCCCCAGGGCACCTCCTCCAGGCAAGGAAATGAAAGCTTGGAACTCCATGCACCCACGCTCGGTACAGTCGTAGGCATTTGGGCAAAGAACTAAAAGGGGGGCAATGTTGTCCTGCCATTTTGTCAACACAAACATGTGCCTTACTACCAAGTGCACTGTTGCCACTAGTCCCAATATCGGTGGTACCAATTTAACTACTAGTTACTAATACCAGCACTGCCAATCCCAATGTTCATACAAATGCTATGAGTACTTGTGTCAAGGCCCCCCAGCCAGATTCTGGGTGGCAGGGCAGGTGGGTACCAACAGGCAGCGGCTGCCGGCAGCCACCTGGCCTGCATTTTCTAGGAGCCTGCCTCTCCCAGGTTAGGACTAGGACTTCCTGCCCTTCTAGGCTGGCGCCTCGTTTGGCAAACCAGGCAAGCTGCAAAGCTAGTTTAGCTGGCAAGGAGGGTTGGGGCCAGCATGGACACCAACCCTGGGCAACATTGACCCGTCGTTCAACCTTGGCGCCTCAATTCTGGGCTGCATTTGTCTCGGTCCACCTTACCAAAAATTTCTTCAGTGGTCATCGGTGGAGAGTCGGTATCGTCTTCTTCCGGCGGAGGCGGGGTCTCATCAATATCAGTCGACACATTGACCGACGCCGGTGCCATTGCAGGTGCAGCCGCTGGGGACGTTGCAGGCACAATTGCCAGAGGTGTTTCCATGCTGGGTGGTGTTTCCATGCTGGGTGGTGTTTCCATGCTGGGTGGTGTTTCCATGCTGGGAGGTGTTTCCATGCTGGGAGGTGGATCTGAAGGTTCTGAACCGGTAGTGCCAGCCACCACAGTCAGGTTGCACATCCCACCTCGCCACCTGTATCCCCTGCAACCTGTGTCATCACAGCAGCCACCATGCACACTCACATCTCTGCTCCCTAGCCCTGTCCCCGCCTTCAATCTTGGGTGGCCCATACAAAACCCTTTCAAGGCATGGTGCTCGCCGCCATGAATGGCCACAGGATTTAGGAACAGAGATGGACAGGCAGCACATTCTAGCATTGTAACTCCATGCAATCAGATGAATATCACTGCAAAATCTCACACCAGCCATTGCGATTTGCCACTCGTTGATCTGCCAGGGCATCCTGGTGTGCCAAACTTCTCTATTTGAGACCGTACATGTGCAGTTTCTTCCTTCACTAAATAACACCTTGGCTAAGAGTCCATGTGCCAACCCATGAACTGTGGAATCGCTTTCATGCAGTCATTCATTCCAGGCTGTGCATCGCCTTGCTAAATTCCTTTGATGAATCTGCCTTAATAACACACAGCAACTTCAAACTGCATGTCGCTTTGCACTTTCTTGCGACCTGGCGTAAGGAACACATCTTCACTGTTGGGAAGGGGGCAGCAACCAGACATCTAAATGTGACTTTCAAGGCTGGAGATGTATTCAGATAGTGTGATCTTGTCAGCACGGAACATAGGCACAATGCCCCAATTTGGTTCTCTGTGCAGTGTACTCCACACACTACTCCATACAGCAACACAGGCACACCCACACCTGCAGGCAGCACAGCTTTCTGCACCAGATACAACATTGCAGGTTGCGAAGCGTTGGCGTTTCACGGGAACAGATGCACACTGCTATGTACTGCTGAACTGCCTTGCTGTCTGACGCACACCAGGGATGAACGTCATGCCCCACATCTCCGGCTGTTCTTCATTTTTTGGCCCAAGGGCACCCTGTGATAGTGCCCATTTCTGTGGTTCTGTGGTTCTGTGGTTCTGTGGGATCATACCCCACTGACTGGCAATTGGCATCCTCAAATATTGCTCACACAGGTTGCTACCTGTGTCAGCAGCGGCACACCCTGATCACAGGGCAAAACCCCAAATCACTCTAGTTTGCAGTCCATGCAGCTGTGGTCCATTTGCTGCAATCATAGGCCTTTGAATAGTGTTGGCTTGTGGCTCAGGGCACATCAACTACTTGGGAGACTGCGATTTGAGAAAAAAGACTGCAACAGCGGGGATAGGAGAGACCTTCTCTTTTCTGCTGCATTCAGACACCCTTGAAGAAGAGAAGCGCAACGAGGCAGTTGTACATATCATGGTGCGAACACGTGGGCGATTTCTTCATCTGCTTCCAAAGGCTTTCAAGGCTTGCAAGGGCCGAAAGGTAGGCCTGCTTGCCATGAGACGGGGGGCGATCCGCATCATCACGATTGGGCTGGGAATGTACACTGACAGGCGAACAGCCATGGCATCATATCCTGCTGCAAAGCAGGGTGTTGGTGCGCGTGTCATGTTGCACAATGAAATCCACAAACACGCCATCCATACTGCGGCACACCCTCCAAAGCACAACCGTTGGGAGCGCGTGCTCTGCGGCCCTGCACGCCCCAAACCCGCCAGCAGCGGACCCAAAGCAAAGAAACCCCACCAAGGCAACAGAGCCAGGCGCGCCAATGGGCCCAAGATTCGCCGCCAAGCCGATAAAGGAAACATAATCAACATAAGCCATGAATGAACGATGCGTAAACAGCGCCAGTTGCCCGGGGAATGCTTGCCTTCCTGTTCTGTGCAGAGGTCCGCGCAGTCGGCGGGCCCCGACGCCTCGAAGGGCCCCAGCGACTCCACGTTGTCCAGCACGTTGATCTGCATCAGGTCCCGCGCCGCCGCGCAGCCCTGACGAGGTCAGCGCAAAAGAAGCAAAAGTCAACAACCTCGCTCGGAATCCCGTGCCCGGACATCGGCGGCAAGTGGAGGCATCGCGGCGCACCACCGGGGGCGGCGGACAGATCCACCCGCGGCGCGTCCCCACGGCCAAAGGCGGGGGCCGAAATTGGGAAGTCGGAAATTCGCCCCCAAGTTCACGGCAGGGCACGAGGGATGCCGTTGCCGCGGCGGGAGGAGAGGGAGGGCGGGCAGGGGCCGAATGGGACTTTCTTTTCGTCGACTCTGATCGCTCACCAGCAGGGCGATGGCCAGGGCGGCCAGGATGTTCCAGGCGCGGTCGCCGCGCGCCGGGGCGGCCATCTGCGGTGCACAGGCGGCGGCGTCAGTCGTCCGACGGTTGGCGGGCATGTACCTGCGCCCGCGCGACAGAGGTACCCCAAAAGGGGGCGCCAGAAAGCCAGGGAACAAACGACGCACGCAGAAGGGGGCCCAAAGGCGGAGCTCCCTCGCAATGATTTTCACTCTCTCAAGGAGGGGCCGCAGCACGCAGACCAGCGCCGGGCGCCGCGCGGCGGTCGTATGGCGGCAGCCCTGGGAGAAAATCCAACTCAGGGGAAGCGGGAGGCCGCGGCGAGGCAAGGGGATCCCCGGGAGGGACGGTGGCAAAGGACTGGCGAGCGGCACAGCGATCGGCCCGAAAAACATTACCCGATTGGCAGCGGGGGCCTACCTCGGCGGCAAGGAAAAGTGAGACGGCACGGGGGGGCCGGCCGCGCAGGGGTGGCTTTCGACTTTGTCTGGGGCGGCGGGGGATGCGATTCGAGGCGCCGAGCGGCCCTTGGCGCGATTCGAGAGGGCTGGAGGGGCCGGAGGAGGGGCGCAAAGGCGGAGGCCCGCGTGCGGCAGCGGCGGGGAGGCGCGGGGTGCGGGGGCGGCGACGGGTTCGAGCTTCAAGCCCACTTGGCCCCGATCCTCAGGGCGAGCGTGAACTTGAGTGGACCGGGGGGGGAGGTTGACGTCATCGGGGCCGGCCGCCAATAGGTGAGGCAATATACTGCAGGAGGGCGCTGCTGACGTCATGGGGCTGGCCGCGGGGTAATGTACTGGGGGGCTCTGTCCTCTTTCTTCCTGCGGAGGGGCGCTTTGACAGGACTGTGACAGGACTGCTGTGACGGGGGCTTCCCCGTCGGGCCCTGCAAGAGTGGCAATGGGAGCATCTTTGGGGTAATTTATTCTTCGTGTGCTGGCCCCGCTGGCTCGGCGCTGAGAGGGATGCGCATCTCGGCAAGCGCGGCCGTCGTGCTGTGTTGAGTCAAACCGTTCAAATCAGATTGTTGAAATCACCTCAAATCAAGGTCATTTACGCATCGGCCGTTGATGAAAAAACCAACTAAAAAAGGTTGGAAAGAGAACAAAAAGGGGCGATTTCATAACACAGGGGAAGAAGTTCGAAGTGGAGAAACCGCTGGATAAAAACTGCGTTAATTAGGACCAGAGTTTTAGACTTTTCCCATCAGGAAACCATGGTCAGGTCGTGGCAGCGCCATGGCTGGGGCATGCCGACGCCATGGCACAAGTGTGACTAAACGATGTGTGAACTACTGGGAAGGACACGGGACCTGCTTTACAAGGTGTTACCAAGTACAAGGACTAGCGACCATCGCCAAAATGTCACATTTGTCCACCCTGGCGGCGTGGACAGTGTCCCATGATGAGCTGTCCGACTGAGACTGCCTCTACATCTGGCCCAAGAATTGATTCCCAACATTCTAGAGCCTGATCTGCATCGCAGCGTGCACAGCAGTGCACGGTGCCCATCGCAGTCGCACCGCCTGCTTGCGGTCAGACACGGTGTCCCAAGATGGTGTGTACGGGCTATCGGAGCTTGGAGCGGTGGCAGACATCGCTCACGGAGTGGGTGCAAACAGGAAATGTCCGACTCTAGCACAGGAGCTTGTGCCCCGTGGATGACAGTGCCGCTTTTGGAATGTGGAGGCGACCCCTTGGAGCTTCGGATCATAAGTGGTTGATTCGGGAGTGGCATCACTCGCTTCGGGCATCCCAGCAAGAGGACGTGATTTGCAGGCTGGGAGTTGGACAGGAAAGGGAGAACTCTAGCGAAGGCCAGGGCTCGATGTCGCGCCGAGGTCCATCATCAGGAGCGTACTGAGCGATGGCAAAGGCAGGAAATACGGCAGCGAGAGGACGATGATATGATGTCGGAGACTGCGGAGCTAAAGACATACGATTGACTGACAAGGAGTTACTGAAACGTTCAGTCAGGAATGGGATAGCGTCATGGTAACGTAGGATTGATCCTCGGGCAGGCAGGACTAGAAGTGACTGACTGTTGATGAGTGGTCAGGGTCGGAGCGTGACGGCGCCATGGTTGGGGCGTAGCCAGGCCGTGTTTGGGGCGTGCCGATGCCATGGTACAGGGTAGGATCAAGGGGTGATCTGATCCATGACAGGCGCACTATGATGTGTATTGGAGGGAAAAGAGCCTTTTCTTAGTCGGAGTTGTACTGGGGAACGTTGGGAACAGTACCAGCGACAATAACGATGTACTGATGCACTGGTTTTAATACAAATACGAGGCGCTCCATGGTGAGCGGGAGCCTCACCAAGTCAAGTTGATTCCTGTCTGATCCGTGTGCCTCTGGTCGTGCTGTTTCCCGTGTCGATGCCAGCCTGCCTCCGCCCCTCTCGCGAAAGCACTGCCCCAGTCGGTCGGGGCTTCGTGTCGACTTCCCATCGCCGGCAGCGTCGCATTGGGCGGAGGAGCATCCGGTGGAGCTTGCCTTCCACCCCAGAGGGCCTGACAGGGCGCGGAGGCAAGCTCCGTTAACGATCAATTCTACTCGGTCGGACATTCGGTTGGTTGCAACCAACTGGTCTTACCAATTGACAAGACTGCGCTGGCTTTGAAGGAGTGACGTGGTTGGTTATGGCACGCTGCTTTCAAGAAAGTGTGAAACCGTGTATTGGGGGGGTGTGATTGGCCTGATATGCTTTTGAGGATCCCTCACTCAAGTTCCCGAACCTAGCAGGCTAGCAAGCACACAGTGGTTGGGCAGGTGAACATTTTCACTAGCGCTTTGGTGTTGCCTGAACGCATAATGTAGCGCGGACAACTTTTCTTGCATGGGACGCTGTTTGATTTGAGCGCATTTGTAGAACGCCCTCGGCGGCGCCATTGTGCTGCATCGACATTTGTCCATCGTGGGTGCGTAGCGCCTCTCTGAACGCTACTTTGACGCCATGGCGCGCAGCAGAATCGGCAAGCACCTCATTTTTGGCAGTGTAATGATGGCAATTCGGGCGCAGCGTTTTGTGGCGGCCGGCATCAGCTGAAGTACTGGCACCTGCATGCTTCTTCTGTGGTGTTGTAAGTGTGAATGCCACAGATTCATTGGGCCCATGCAGTTTAGGTAAGTGCTGAAGTGGCATCGGGGATGTGGGCGTATCCGTCATCATCTGCAAAGTGCCCACTTTGTCTGTCGATAGAAAATACAAAAGGAAGGAATTCAATAGATGTGTAGTGGGTACGGGCCATGGCGAGAGACGTGCAGTGAGTTGTCATAATATTAATACCATCCTCAATGGCCGTGCTGCCATTCGGGATGATGTAGATCAGATGAGGTATGTTGCGGGGATTTTGTGAAGTCCCCTGGGAGGCGGAGTTTACAGGTAGCTGCCAGTTCTATGATACCCTTTCTGTGTGATCGACGCTTCATCAATGATGGCCGAATGGGCCGGGAAAGCTCACAGCTTTTGCGCAGCAGCGGTGGAGCGTGGTCCCTGGCTCAACGAGGAGCAAACATGTGGAGAGGTGGTGCACCGCAGCTCCTCATTGGAATGTCTGCTCAGCTGCGTTCAGGCACTGTTGGCACAATCATTGAAGCTTCGCAACATGGACGCATCGTCATTGCTGCGGCGTTCTTCCGCTGCGCTCATCAATGAATGACACTGCTGCATCATCCACCCAACGCTCTGCTGGCTCATCGATTCGTGAAGTGTTTCCTGTGCGAAATTATTCTGGCACCATTCTTCTGCGCACCCTTTGATTTGCGGCCCAACTCCCAGTATTGCCGCAGCAATTCAGTGGCACATGGAAACCACGTCGTGCTTGACCTCAAAACCGCGTGGCGTGTATCACCACAGGTTCGAAATTGCGTTACGCCAAGCCAGCGCCACGATGAGCCGGGTCTAGAGCGACATGCTTTCTGGGTCAAAGGTGGGTTGGAAGCGGCTGCATTGCACAGCCTGCGCTAGCCATCCCACCCTCCTCAAGCCGTTGTCAGCTGCCATGGATCTACCCGCGACTCCTGGGGCGCCTGCCCAGGTCTCGACTGCCGGTTCGCCAGTGGCAGAACTAGAGTAATTCGTTGCATTTGATTTGTCAGTGTCCCATAGCATTAATGCTATTTACCAGAGGAGGTTACGATCCGCTGCTTCGTACCGACGACCCGGATAGCACCGGTTTGGCTTCATCCGGCGGCAACAGTGAAGCACACAGTACTGCGTGACCGACTTTTTGGTACGACGTCGGACTGAAAGACGAACCCGTTTCGTCCCGTGCTGTGGAAGGCTGCGGACGGCAAGTCAGGCCGACGCAGTGGTCGGCCAACGATTCTAAGGATGCCATAAATCCTCGAATCTCGATTTTCGCTCGTTTCCAACCGCGGGGTTTTCGGCGCGGGTGCACGTGTGCAGGGCGCGACGTGCACCGTTCACGCGAGCTTTTGGTGCTAAGTGCTTTCTTGCCATGCCGCGTCACTTCTGACCTTGGCGGTTTGGTTGCTCACCGGCCGGCCCGTCGGAACGCGACCACCGTCTTGCCTCCTTCGCCACTGATCCGCAAACCCATATAGGTGTGCGATGTGGTTGATGTGGACCTGATCCGTTCCGGGCCCGGTCGAAATGACCGGCGAATCCAAAATCCTGCGCCACGGTCCCACACGCACACAGCACGGTGGGCAACCAACGACGAACCGCACGTTGGCAACGCAAGGGACGGAGCCGCGGCAAGAAGGTGTGTAGGCGCAGCATAGGCAACCCCCAACACGAACGAAGGACGTGCAGGTACCGTAAAGCACCGCCGGTCGGTGCGGTGCGGTCTGTTTCTTTCACATCCTTTCGCCCCAGCAGAACTGATTGTTGCAATCCGCCTTCACCCTGGCAAGTATATTGTTGGAGACTGGACGTAGCCACTGGCACTGTGCAGGCCGGCAGCTCCCCACGAAGGCCGGCACTTATTGGTGTGCCTCACTGCTCCCAGCACTGAATTGGACGTGACAATGTGGGAATCCTCGAGCCGAACATCCCTGACCTGGCCACCCCAGATTGCCGCTTGCGGTCCCTGCGCATCGGTTGCCACTCGCGCGCCCCCTTCGTGCTTGCGCTCGCGCCAATTTTTGCTTCCTCTTTCTGTCTTTATCGGCACCGCCACGGATGCGAGCGCGTCCTTGTCTGGCATCTGTCGTATTTGTCGTAGGTTTTCTTCAGCAGGTCCCGCACGGCGCGATCGCGCTTCCCGAATGAACTGCGGCCGCCTGGCCTTTCGTCCACACTCCCCACCTGCCGTGCTGTCCACGTTTGCAGGCCCCTCTGAATTTTTTTTGTCCGGACTCCCCTCGGCCCATGCATACGTGACAGTCTCCATACGCCCTGCGGGTGTGTATTCCTGAAGGTGTGATCATCCAACGCATGAAGCACAGGCCGGCTGGTCCTCATAAGGATAGCTCCTTCAGGCGCGCACCCTTCCGGCTAACTCTCTAACCGATACTCACGGAACCTTCCGGTGGTCACCCCGGACACGGGAAGCAGAGATACACGGCCCCCGCACCCCCAGTTCGGCAAATATGCGTCGACTGCTGTCCCACTTACGCTGGCATGAATCTTCAGCCGCAGTTCCGTTGTTTTGGGGTGAATCCGGGAATGGCAATCGAATTCCGACGCCAACCCTGCGCCAACAGCGACGCCAGTGGATCTCGGAACTGCATTCAGCACTGCATTTTTTACAATCTGCCAACAGTGCGTTCGCTGTTCACGACGCCAACCCCGATCTCCTAAAACGAACATCCGCCGATCTGTGGTTGTGCCGTTTTCCGCAGGACGGTTGACACGTCGTGACAGAACCAGACTCATCCAGCTGCTGCCTGCCGATATGACGCCCAGACGACGCCGCAAGCCATCGACCCTGCAGCGGATTTGTACAAGCGGACAACCAGGTAAGGATAATTGCATCTTAAAGCTGGCACCGTCCTCCGATCCTTGTGAATTGCTATCGACAGCATCAGCCAACGAATCCTTGGGATTGGTGCGTGACTTTGTTACAGAGTTGCTGAGCCTCACCACGACACCTGCTCATGTTCGTGTGCAGTTTCAAGTTTGCACAGTGCACCTTTCGTTGCGGATTGTCGTTCACAGCATCAAACAACCAATCTTTGGCTTCACTCCCTGATTTGTTCACTGAATTGCTCATCTTCACCATCCGACATTATCACCACCAATCTTCAAGCTTGCATTGTCCACCGTTCGTTGTGCATTACCATCAACAGCAACAGACAAAGAATCTTGGCTTTTGCTGCCCTGCTTTGTCACAGAATTACTCAACCCCACTTTCCCACCTGATCCAATCCCACTGCAATGCAAACGACTTCAATTCACCTGCCCTGCCATGGTGCCCAGTGCATTGTGCAACCATCCCTGGCAGTGTAGTAATTGTGCCTACTTCCCAGCTGCCACTGCCCCCTTAGATTGACTGGTGTCCATCACCGCAATGCAACCCCAACGGCTGTGGCAACTCCGCCAACCTTTACGCATGGCAATCCCAACCCCAATGTTTGAATCACAGCTCGGCAAATACTGGCCTGTGCAGTTTCACGAGTGCTTTCGACATGCCCATCAAATGTAAATACCCAAGCTCGTCCCTCTCCCAAATATCGTTTTGTCAGGGTGCATGCAACTCTGACACATGACAAGACATGCAAATGTTTTTTTTCTCTCCACTTTTTGTCGCACTTGGGACCCTAAGCATCTAACAATCTCTGTGCGACTTTGGTGGCAGGTACAGGTGTACTTCTCGAGCTGTGAATATGGTGCCTACAGAGGAAAGGCAGGGAGCACTTGGAGACACGTCCTACTGATACCTGATTACAGATGTGGATAGACATCCGCCTGCTGCTGGACGCCACATTCATGCAACCCCAGCACCGGAGAGGAGCACAGCAAATTTGAAGACAACACATTAAGGTCAGCTGCCATCTGCGCCATCGTGACATACCCAGGCTTGTATAGTTTTACGCAGTGTACAATTGGACAAAATCGTGCTAACATCGTGTACAAATCGGCAGCTTCAGACCAGAATTGTAGACGATTGCTATAATCGTGTAGTTTTCAGCCCTGTATAGTACACGAAAGTTGTCCACCTTACCACCATGCAACCCCAGCACCGGGGAGGAGCACAGCAAATTTGAGGACAACACATTGCGTCAGCCGCCATCTGTGCCATTGTGACATGCCCAGGCTTGTATATTTTTACACAGTGTACAATTGGACAAAATCGTGCTAATATCGTGTACAAATCGGCTGCTACAGACCAGGGTTGTAGTCGATTGCTATAATCGTGTAGTTTTCAGCCCTGTATAGTACACGAAAGTGGTCCACCTTACCACCATTAACAACACGACAGAGCACACTTTTTTGCACGATTTCAAAAGTGTACCAGCAGCAAGTGTCTATTTTGCGATTATAACACGATCGATACACGATGGTCACACGACTTTTACACCATTTCGACACGCGCAACACGATACACAAATCTCTGGACCAGGACTTTTATCGATTTTTTGGCAGCATAAACGCCAGCTTCGATCAGCCTTTTCATCGCTTTGGGCACCTTGTTGTCTTCCTGGACGCTCCGTCCTCGTTTTCAAAGGCCATGCCTAGCTACCATCGCCGCCCACTGCTTGTGTCACACAAGCCCGTCCAAGGCGCAACGTTGCGCCGGACGCGTGGGGCAACGGCAACACGCATGTTTTTGCATGTTGCTGTGAAAGCGACTATGCTGCACGCGGCAGCTCGATGGACCGCCTAGGCTCACCTACGGACTATAGGGCCACTTACTACCTTAGACAAAATGCCTGGGTCCATGTTTGCAGCCATGTGCAGACTGGCCCTGATCCACCCTATCTCTTGTTCTTTGGTGGACTGATGCTTGCAGCCAATTGGAACACGGTCCTTGGTCTGCACTTTGATAAGCGCATCTGCAATTTCCGCATCTGACCATTTTGCCACATTGGTAACGCGGTCTCGTTCTAAAGCATCCCTTTATTTCCCAAGTACTCACTATTCAACGTCCACGAGAGACGTGCGCAAAGCGTTTTCGCGAACACCATCGTGAATCAGCCTTTTCATCACCTTCGGCACTTTGTTCTCTTCCTGGACGATGCGTCCTCATTTTCAAAGGCCATGGCTAGCTGCCATCACCGCCCACTGCTTGTGTCACACAAGCCCGTCCAAGGCGCGATCTTTTGCCAGACACTGATGCCACAGCAACGCACATGTTTTCACGTGTTGCTGTGAAAGCGACTATGCTGCACACAGCAGCTCGATGGACCATGTTGGCAAAATACTCGCTCGAGCGCATGGCTGTATTACCAGGGGAAATAATGCCATGCACGGCTAGTATTGTCAAATACAGACAATCCATCGACAAACACAGCTACCCAGGCTGCGTTGAATTGACAGCTCGTTATATCGCTTGCAATACAGCATAGTGCCATTGCTAGGATAGGCACACACAGAAACCCTGTCCCTACATCGATTGCTAGGATAGGCACACACAAAAACCCTGTCCCTACATCGTCATATTTCAAACTCCATATTTCAACCGAACGCAATGCCATGGTTGCACTTGAACTTTTGCCATATCTCTGCCCAAACCTCATCCCAGGCAACCGAGGGAAAAAGGAGTGAAAAGGTTTTTTTACATTTCTCACATTGTCAAGTCCCGTCACCATTGACATTCACATTCACTCCTGAATAAGCCCGCCATCATTCGTCTTGGAATACAAAACCATCGGCAACCTCTACATCATCTTCCCCATCCTCAGTCTTTAATAATCCCATCATCACTTGTCTCAGAATACACAAGAGCATCGGCATCCTCCACATCTTCCCCAGCCTCAATCTCAATAGGCTCATCCTTCACAATAACCTTCCCAGATGGTTTGGGCCTCCTTTCACTTCGACGAACCAACTCCAACACGTTTCCCCCTTTGTCCTTAGTCACTTTCTTCACCACTGATTCCTTCGCCTTCTTTGGCGTTGGTTCTTTTACCTTTTGTCCGGTCAGCTCCTTGACCTTCTTGGCCACCGGTTCCTTCCCCTTCGTTGCCGGTCTCTTCACTGAAGCGCGCTCTTTTGCTGCAAATGGCTCTTTCGGCCCCCCGCCGACAAGGTCCAGCACAGTTACACCTTCCAGATCATTCAATGCATCGCGAGCTTGCTTAAGCTCCAGTTGACGCACGAACTCTTTTGCTTCTGTATGGGTCATCAATGGATCAAACTCGACATTCGAATCCATCAACTTCTTCCGCGTTGAGCCATACATTGGGAACGACCCATTGTGCCTAAGAAATCATGGACATTGGCATCAACACGCAGCATGGAAGTCAAAACAACAAAGAACGGTTGTTTCTTGACTAGCATCAATATTTCTCTTAGCAATAGCACTCTACTCACTCTGCCATGTATTTGCGCTTCCATGCTTTTCCGACTTGTACCAATGCGCGAAGTGCAGCTTCAGGTAATCCAGATAGCATGCGCGAAGGGATCGAACATTTCTCCAGGTCGTCAGACGTTGTTGGGGGCAAAGACTTTCCCAACGACCATGTCCCTTTGCGCTTGGCCTCTTCCATCATTGCGATACCCAGCGCCCAAGGCGTTGCGAAACTGGTCACTCGTGCAGCCATGGTCTCAACTGGTTGAATGCCCGCTCTGCTCTGTTTTAATACCTCGGTTCGCTGGTACTACACATTTTGCACTACAAAATCCGACTGTGTACTCAATTCTTTTGTCGTAAGAAAAGCTCCACTCTGCTAACGTACTCGCGTCACATTTCCGACAACCGTGGGCTGCAGGCTTCAAATTTGAGCCTCGCTTCGTGGAGGCATTTCTGTTTCCGTATTCTTGAGTACACCGGTCGACGCGGTCTCGGCACCTTATCGCCGTGCGTCACGACACACCTGCACCTCTCAACTCGATGCCTGGCATCTGTTCTACTCAGCAGCCCTTTCTCGTAACACGTGTACCACCAAACCTACTATGGTCTGCCGCCCGCGCACTCTCATTCGTACCGCCGGCACCCGCTCACTCAGTTGTACTGCTCTCCGGCACCCCCCGGCACCCCCTACCCTACTATGCTTACACTTGCACTCAATGCCGGACACCTATTACACGTACCACCCTACCAACAGCAAGCAGAACAGCGCCCCTCTGGTACGCTTTGTCCTGGCATTTGTACCAACCAAACGAGCGTACGCTCGCGTACTGCCCCATTCCACATTACTAAGTATTGTGTGTACTATTCCGTGAGGGGAGCCGCCCCCCCCCCCCCGGGCGGCCCACCATGTCAGCACGACCCGACGACCTGCCATTGTCCATTATGATCGGACATCGACATTGATCACCACGTCCGGAAGCTGTCAATGACAGCCAACGTCCAGATTTCGAAGTATCATATTCTCTCAATGCCTCCATTGCTCTCTTCAAATCCTGCAGGACTTGCATCCTCGTTTGTCCACCTATCGTTTTATTGTACTTGTGCATGACTATTTTATCTGTGCTTGCGCTCGCAGCTAATCTTCTCTCCACCCATCATCATATGCCAGTGGCATCCCCTTCATGTGCATCGATTACTGGCGAAGACGCCATTCCCATCACTGCACTTCAGGGAAGATACAAGGTAACAGATGTCTACTAACTATTGCTTGTACTCTTGCCGCCTGGACACAAGCAGCCTCAATACACCAGTCAGTATTCTTGTTTAAACTGCATTCACATACTTACCCTGCCAGAAGCACCTAGTACTATCCATTACGATGAGACCTGGACAATCATTGCCACCATCAGAACTTGTCAGTGACAACCAACGTGCGAGTTTCGAACCACACTCTCTCAATCCTTGTGTTGCTGTCCTCGAATCCTAAAGCACTGGCGTCATCATCTGCCTACTTGTTGTTCTGTTGTATTTCTGCATGAATTATTTATGCATGCTTATACTGCACTAAAAGACCTCAGACCTGTCTAGGTTTATCGACCCCTTGGAATGGCTTCTCACTATTCGCATAACACTTCATTACACTGGGAAATGCTCCAGCGCCCGCCGCTTGGCCGCTGTGGCAGAGTCTCTGCTACCAAAACCTACCAGGACCTGGTTGGCTGGTGCAGTGTAACCCCTGCACTGACGACCACGCTACCCCCAATACCTGCCGCCAAGCTACGCCAGGGTACCCAAATACTGGCAAACATGGTAATCACCTACACCGGCAACTAGAGCGCCCACTACACCGGCGGCCATATTAACCTCTAAACCAGCAGCTAAGCATACCCCCTACACCGGCAGCTTAGCATATCCCCTACACCGGCGCCCAAGGTCCCCTTTCCACCGATTGCTTGGGATAAACCCCTTAACACAATACCGTCGCCTCCACCCAATACCGTCCCTATATACGGACCCCTACTGTTATTGTGCATAACTATTTTGCGTATGCTTATGCTTGAAGCTAACTTTCTTGGCACCCATCTTCATACACCTCTGACGATACCTGCTGATGTTCATCCATTACTCGTAAACATGCCCACCACATCACTGCAATTCAGGCGATAGAAGGTAATGGAGGTTTGCTAATCATTGCTTGTACTCTTGCCACCTGGACACCAACAGCACGATTACTGACGGTGCTTAGACGACCTCCCATTATGCATTTCTGTAAAACCTCGACATTCATCACATGCATTTCCAGCTATTAATGACAATCAATATGTGAAACCCAGAATATCATACTCAATGCTTCCGTCCCCGCCTTCAAATCCTGCACCACTTGCATCATCAGCTGTCCACCTGCCCTTCCTTTGTATTTGTGCATGACTAATGTATGTGTGCTTACATTTGCAGATAACTTTCTTTCCGCCATCATCATACCCCACTGACGCCGCCCTGCCGTGTACATCCTTTACTCGTGAAGGGCCTACCACGCACATCCTTTGCTCGTGAAGGGCCTACCACGCCACTACAGTCTGGTGGATACTAAGTCATGGATATGAATGTGGCTACGGACATGAATTTCGCTGCGCATGTGGCGCATCTGTAAGCCCTGACGCTGTTCCCTGAGCCTGACTTCAGTACAGCACAGCCCTCTGGCATCACAATGCCTCGCTCGCCCCGCCCACGTGGCCGACCGGCCAAGTCCGGGCGCCGTCGCATCACGTCAAGCCGCATCATCCAATTGCGCTCGCTGCAACAGCAAGCCGCTTTGGACTCTGATGCACCCGTCACTTCTGATGCGATTTCTGTCAGTACGTCTGTTTCTGACGCTGGAAATCAACAGGAACCCCCACCCACGTCATCTACAGCGCCAGGCAATGCTTCTCTACCATGCACCGCAGGCCATGCCAGCAACCCAAACATCACCGCAGAACAACTACAACGGCTGTACGACTATTGGAACGAAGCCAATGCTTTGGCGAACGAACCTCTGTTCGAAGGCGTGTGCTATAGGTGCGGGTGCCTGTTGTGGAATCCAAACCATTGCAACACCGTTGCAAAGGAAGATACTAACGAACAGGCCCCGATCTTATCTTTCTATGATCGCATCCCAGATTTTCTGCCATATGAAAAAGTTGCACGTGATGGCAGCACCAAATGGCTGTGTTGCAATCTGTGCAAGAAGCGGCAACACCTCCCTCCAGAATATGGTCGCGCTGCAACAGGGGATGCTGAATTGGACACGGCACGACGCAACCTCCCCAACGTCATTGCAGATCTCCAATCGCCAGCTGAAAGACGTGCCATCGCACTCGCCAGTTTGATGTCCACTACCAAAACGCAGCGGAATGACCACCGTCATTGCTGGCGTAGCATAGAAGGCCTGTACGGTTTACAACCCAAAACGAGCCGCCACTATTTCGGCATGTTTGGGGCCATCGCCTCCGCCCCACAACTCGAACCCAATGTACAACACGGCCTAAATGCCAGGGTTTGTGCGGCATTGACGTGGCTGAAGGCAAACAACCCTTTGTACGAGCAATTCTATGCCAATTACGAAACTTTGTTCCGTTACC
Organism: Ostreobium quekettii; assembly: GCA_905146915.1. Taxonomy (NCBI): domain Eukaryota; kingdom Viridiplantae; phylum Chlorophyta; class Ulvophyceae; order Bryopsidales; family Ostreobiaceae; genus Ostreobium; species Ostreobium quekettii. The sequence goes on along the minus strand of CAJHUC010001402.1, from coordinate 2,927 downwards.
ACTTCTCTGCCCGCGAGGCATTTGTCTCTGTGCGTCCCTCCCCCGACGAGCTCGACTTCGTTATGACCCGCCAACTGCAAGATGAGCAAAATGCCCTCATCTACCCAGCCGATGACCTCTTCGATGTGCCTCCCATCACTGGACGTGACGACATTGTCGGCATCCAACATCCAGCCACCTCTCATGATGGCCGTACCCACAATGTCCGCTCGTACTATGCCAGTTTGCATAGCGATCACGACACGCGTCAACAATGCGCCACGATCCAAGACTGCTGCATGGTGAACTACTTTCAAGACAATGTTGAAGAGCGAGTCTGGCCTGACCTCTTTCCCTATGGGCGGGGCGGCTACCGCAAGGAACGCCGTGGCATCTCACTGAGCGCCTACCAAAAGCACCGATTGCTCGATCTCGACAGCAGGTTCCGAGACGACCCACATTGGGCTTTTGTGCAATACGATCGTCGATGCCGCAGTGCACTAGACTACTACAACCGCCAAATCAGCACCAAGCGCCGTAACGTTAATGCACGTGAGGCATTGGAAGCATGGGGAGACGTTCAGTCAGGACAAGACCCTACCGTTGGTGATTTCTTGCCTGTCAACGTCCCTGGCTCCAAGAGCTATTGGTACACGAAAATGCAAGACGTGTTGGCAATGAGCGCCGAATTCGGAAAGCCTGACTTCTTTGTCACACTAACATTAGAAGATTCATGGCCTGAACTGCAAACCTGGATCCGCCAATGGCGTCGCTGGAAGGGATTAGAAGCTAACGACGATCAGACATATCCAGCCATGGCCCATACAACTGCGGCCGTTATTGCCTACATGAGGCGCTTCCAACGTTGGAAAGAGCGCGTGATCCGTGACGAAGATGGCCCTTTTGGCAATGTGACGTCCCACTGGTACCGGCACGAGTTCCAAAAACGCGGAGCAGTGCATACACATGCAGCTCTATGGTGCTCACCCGGATCTGCACGTGACGATGCAATCCGCGCAGAAATGCCACGTTGTGATCATGTCCCTTCCCATCTTGCTGACTTCTACAACCACCTACGAGACTGGACATATCGAACACAACGTCACGCACAATGCCGTCCTGAACGTTGCTTCACAGGACCACGAGGACGTCGCCTAAAGCATTGCAAGTATGGCTTCCCCTTCGAGAAAGAATCATTGCGTAGACTGGATGACAGCAATGTCCGCATGCTATACCCTCGTCGAGAAAGCGAGGACAGCCTAATTGTCGAGCACAACCTTTTATCAAAGATCCTTTTTGGATCCCACGTTTGCGACAAACACATCACTACAGACGGATGGGAGATGTACCTTGCAAAGTACATGTCAAAGGCTGAACCAAGCTTTGCATTGCATGCCCCCGGTGCCAAGCTCTCCGCAGCCGATGCATATACCAAGTATCGTGTTGTCGGACGAATGGAGGTTGAGATGCAGCTGCTGGGCTTTGCAATGACTGGCAGTAGCCACCCGGTGCAATGGCTCCCCAGCCCCTTAAACTCTCACGTCCTAAAGAAGCCTTGGCAATTGTGGAACGCTGATGACAATGAGACCGGCGTCTGCCCCACTTTTTGGGAGCGATATCTTCAACGCCCTGCAACGCTTGTACATTTCACCTACCCAGATCTCGCTCGAAATTTCCATTGGGTAGGAGCCTCACGCACCACACGTATAAGCGCGGCACCCACAGAACTCCCTGGTTTTCCTGGCATCTACTTTCCGCGTGACACAAAATCTGATGACAACTCTGGCTTCTGGAGAGTCCGACCCATCCTCGCCATTCCAAAATGGAAATACATTGTGCCGTCTGATGACATTCAAACAGAGGAGTATTATTTACAAAAGCTCACTTTGAACGTACCATACACGCACAACGAAGTCCAAACCAATGGCATGCTCAGCATTGCCAACACAAGCCGCACTTTCATCGAGGAGGCTGTTCTACGGCTCCCCGATAAACATATGATAGATGTTCGTGAAGTCGTTCGCGATGCCACAGTGCGGCGCATAAGCTTCCAATGTATCCGCGAGTGGATGCATTTCTTTGCGTCCCGAAACTGGATTGAGTTGGATGAGGGCATGGACCTCGTTGATGCCAATGAAGATGCTGTCCGTGAGATCGAACAAGCTGCTTTCCACATGGAAGATGGCCATATTGTGGACGAACTGCCTGAAGCAGGTGCCTTTGAGGCACCATCACGTTACCGGGACTGGCAATCGCTCGCCGTGCACTTCACTGACTCTCAGAATGGTGCATTCAATGCTGTCAAGCACCGCCTAACTTCCAACAGCACCCAATTGCTTGCATGCATAGTGGGGCCAGCCGGAACTGGCAAATCCTATCTATTGGAAGCCATAATCAGTTTCCTCATCAAGGATCTTGGGATGATGGTTTCCCCAATGGCCCCCACAGGCGTGGCTGCCTGGCTCATCGGTGGTGCCACCATACACCATCGCCTCGAGCTCAACCCTTCCCTGACGTCTTTCATGGGCTGTGACTCCTCCTCATGGCAAAATCTATGCAATGCCGACGTCCTTGTTATTGACGAGCTAAGCATGATGTCTGCAGACATCTTGGATCGCATTGACACTGCATGCCGCAAAGTTGTTAACAAGCACAATGCATGCCTCCCGTTTGGTGGCAAGCATGTCATCATCCTCGGTGACCCCGCTCAGCTACCCCCCGTCCGTGCTGCTCGCCTCGTCTATGAACACCGCTTATTCCGCAAGTTCGAGATCCTCATCTTGCGCGATGCCAAGCGCCAAGACAATGCCCCTTTTCTTGACGTCCTCACCCATGCTCGTGTTGGTGCAATCACTGCAGACGACCTCACCTACCTTGCCAATTTTAAAGCCGAACTTTGTGATGTCGACCCTCTCACTACCACTATCGTTGTTCCAACCATAAAACAA
>CAJHUC010001401.1:0-47948 GCA_905146915.1 Ostreobium quekettii | reverse complement strand
AGGAAGGGACCATGTGCCACCTCACAAGAAAATGCATGGTGATGTAAAGCACCAAACACTGCTTACACGAAATAAATGTTCAGTCTCAAGAAAAGGAGTTCAGCACTCCAGTGGGACAGGCAGACCAGAATCAGGCCAGACAGGGTTTGTGCAGTAGATTCTTGTGCTGATGCTCTGAACCAACAATTTGGCCTGTGAATTTTCTCTTGCACTGCCTGCCACAGGTGGCTTCCATGAATTCAGCGCGGCAAGCAGCAGGCTGGCTGGATGAGAGTCCCCACCTGGAGTTTCAGAGGTAGATCACTCCCATCTGCAGAGAGGAGGCCCACAGATACTGGAATCAGCATTGGCTCCTTCGTGGGCTGGCCAGGCGTAGGCGGCACGACCTGCTTCATTTTCAGCGTGAGGGTCTTGTCTGCCTCACTGTAGCAGGGAGTGACCGTCAGAACAGGCGTGCCAGCCTGGGAGTACCACTTAGCAAATGACGTGAGGTCTTTGCCATTCGCGTCTGCCATCGCCGCCAAGAAATCGTCACAGGTAACTGCATGGCCATCGTGACGCTGAAAATACAGATCCATGCCCTTCCGGAATCCTTCCTTGCCAAGGAGAGTCTGGTACATTCTTATGACTTCGGCACCCTGTGCAGAAATAGCAGGTGCCAATGTGAAGAATGCACACAAGACCACCTTTTGAACAGAGAACAAATGTCTGATGCAATGAACTGAACTTGCTGTCTTCCGAGTCAACATAATCATAATAATCAATATTATCATAATAATCAACATTGCTCATTCATGTGATAGCAGCAAAAAATGTACTGCAGTAGCAGGCTGAGCTTTGCACTTCTACAGGTGCAAATGCAAAACTAAGGAACAGAGTTCGAAATGTGCAAGATGCATCCAAATCGCCTTCTATTTTCCTGAATCAGTGACAGGGTAGGTGCCACAGCAACTCTCAATTCAGATTCTATGAAATGCAACCAACATGGGCACATCTGCCGTTTAGTTGATACCACATGGTGGCGATGGAACAAGGGAAATTTGGGGTGCAGGTGGGCAGAAAACGGGGGCAAACTGGAAAGCATTAACTTGTTTTACCCTTGTTTAGCTTTCTGTGATTCGAAAGTGCCTTGTGGATTGGATGCTCTAGGACACAGGCCCAGTTGCTAAAATGGTATCTTTGTGTGATCACCGGTTCTGAGACACCAAAACCTGGTTGTGTCGAACCACAATTTCCCATCAAGAATTTTGTCCCCTTTCTCCTGGCCCCCAAAGCACATTGCTGGAGAACAGGAGTTGAGACACTGCACTTGACCCCAACACAAACACTTCAACATTGTGTCTCAATACATTCCAAGATGTTCTGAATCCCAAGATATCCGAGGCGTTCTGAGACGCCAGGTGATCACAATGGAATACTGCTTGCTGCCGTGACGCAGTTTGGAATCTACCTTCTCATAAACTGTCGACGTGTAGAAATTGTCGATCTTTATGTACGACTCTGGCCGCACACTGTGTGCCATAGGTCCAGCATCTTCTGGAAATTGGTCCGATCGCACAAGGTCTGCATCCTTGATACGCTTCACAGCGCGAGAGTTCATGTCTGAAGCAAACTCCTGTGGTGCAACACAATCAATATTGAGATCTTTGCTACAGCAACTGTCAACTCTTTTGGGTAAGTTACAAAGGATTGCCCTGAACCTTCAGCAGCAGCAGCAGCATCAACACCACTGCTGCCATCAGTGACACTCCCAGTCAAGCAGCTATCAAAAAATTTTCTTGTCTCACCAACCTCAGCATCAAAACAACCCTCCCACAACATAGACACTGGCAATGACCAGGCATAAGCAGTTCCAACTGCCAAGCCCATAAGTGAAGCCTTGCTTGTGTGCAATCCTTCAGCACCATGTGAACTAGAACCACCAGACCATGAGCACCATGCAAATGAAAACCTAAACCGCAAACTCATCAGCTGGATTCAGCCACATCGATGCCGAAGCTGGGTGACAGATTGGCCAATGTTCATAGAATAATAGTTGTGTATTTTGAAGCATGACGGGAAACACTATTCAGTGAGCAACGAGCGTTGGATGTTGCGATTTGGGGCCAGATGCGCACCATCGTCTCCTGATGCTGTTGACTTCACGACTTCAAGATATTGTGGTGACCCACAACAACATGACATTGTCTTATTGTCATTATTCAGCAACGAATGGCGAGATCGCAGTGATTTATTTCCTACTACCTTGCTTGGTAGGTCACATCCACACATACCATCTTCTAAACATCAGCATCCAACCACTTCTACCATATCTATCCCTTCAGCAAGGAAGAGCAATCTAGCTCATAACAAAAAAACTGACACGCCAGAACTGACACTTCAGCCCTGTCAACATGGAAACTGGTGCCACAAATTCCAAGTCTGCCATCCATACCCTCTCCCTGTGGACTGTGAGGCCCTCCTTCAGTGTCAGCTGAAACCAGTCCCTGCAGGTCACGCGATCGCCAGTCCAATTGTGGAAGTACTCGTGGCCCACGACCTCCTGGATGGTAAAAAAGTTGCCATCTGTGGCGGTGTCCACTGAGGCCAATATGCACACTGAGTTGAAGATGTTCAGCGATTTATTTTCCATGGCACCTGCATGCATGCACAGAGGCTCCAACATCAGTCCATGCAGCGTACATTTGTCCTCTTTCCATTCTGTGCAATCTGCTTCAATATGTTGTCAATTAATTTCCATCCCCTTATGTAGGGGGACTGTGTGAGACACTGCTGCACATTCTGGGGACAAGAACGAGGATGGAAAACACACTCATCATCTCAGTGAGAGCATACAGGGCATATCGGGTCTTGCCATATTGTGGCCAATGCAGTCAAAAGGCAAAGCAGACCTTCACCATCCACCTTTCATTATGGCTTGCCCTCAAACAATTCCTTGATTATCTAAGGCAGATCCTCACATGTTTAACATTGTGAGGTGATGGTTGGCTTGCCCTTAAACAATTCCTTGATTATCTAAGTCAGATCCTTGCCATGTTGCACATTGTGAGGTGATGGTTGGGGTGCATTTTCTGTCAAGCGTTGTGATGTCTTTGTACGTGGCAAGAAATGCTGATGCCCGATCTGAGCACAGTACGGACAGATTCAGCAACAAATGCACAGAATTTCTAACCTTGTCATTGTGTTCATGCATTTGACAATGAAATACAACACCATAGGAAAAGAGCAATGATGCCTACTCTTTGAACACCAATACTCCTGATATATTTTGCAGACACCTGCCTGTACAGGCTTCCAATTACATGTTTGTGCTTGCTCATCAGGAATCCAGTTTGTAACAAGCTGCCAAACAGTGAAAAGCCGCCGTGATTTACACATATTGTTGGCCTGCTTGCTCTCGTGTGCAAGTGCCCATAGTTGCAGGTGTTCCTTATGCACTTGAAGGTCTCAACACAGAATTTGCTGCACAAGCAAGACTATGAAAATCGCCAATGTGGAGGTGAGCGCCCGAATTGTGAAACATTTTCTTTGCATTTAGCCACCATAACTACCACAAAATTCTCACCCATGTTGAAGTCATCTATGGCCACAATATTGAACAGGTCCAAGTCGTATTCCAGCCCAAATGTGTCCTCGTCCCATTTCATTGCATGCTTGAGCGCCTGCATGGCGAACTCCACCTTGTGCATGTTGTGTGCCTGCACCAACGTATTGTTCTTGTTGATCAGAACAGAGGTTATCCAGATGAACAATATTAGACGATATTTCTGTCTCTGAGCTCTGCTGGTTGATCGCCAATACATGTGCCACATCGAAGTCCATCTGCATTAATGTGAACAGGGCTGTCCACCCACCTGTGCAAAGATGCGCAGATTCACTTTCCTGCCTGACTTGGTGGTGTGGCTATCTTCATGCTTGGCCAAATCCCCAGCTACCAGGGCAAACAGGTAGCAAGGTTTTGGGAAGGGATCATCCCAAACAGTGAAGTGCCTGGAAATGCACAGCCGTCAGTGACTTGAAAACAGAAAACGTCATCAAGTCTCCTGCTCCACCAGCTGCCCAAGTGGAGGTATTTGGAAGATGTCCGATCACTATGCACCAATCCATTGCCTCCCACTGCAGAGCTCACAGTCAAGTGAGCATATGCAATAGTCTTCCTTGCACCCAAGGTTGAAAGTTTAACTCACTTCAACAGCAGCGACCATTTCGAACGCAATTTCATATGAGAAATGATAAAAAGATTGGATAGATGCCACCCTGCCTGCAGGAGTGCTGCCAAGGAAGCTTGCTCCCAAACAGGACTCTCAGCTTACAATGAAACAGGTTTGTAAACCAGTCAACGTTGACATTCCCGGGCCAGGTTGCCACATTTAGCACATACAATATGGTGCAGACTGGCAGGCAACAGCTCAAAACACAGCTAGCAGGTTCAAAAAAAAAACTGGATGAGCAGCGTTGTCACCTGCCATCAGCGAGATCTCCCATCTCCACAAGGTTGCCATTTGACAATAGAACAGGGTACTTTTCCTTGCACGCTTCAATGCGAACATGGTATTTCGACATCACATCAGGACGGTCCAGGAAATATGTGATGTGACGGAATCCTTCTGCCTCGCACTGCCAGCAAACAGATGTCAATATACAGAGCGCAAGGACGTCCACCAAAATCCACAAAGGCAAATTTCCTGTCCATACTCAATGACTGAAGAAGTTAGAACGAACGAGAAAATGAAGGCAGATTCAGCTACTTTCACCACCAATGCCCACAGGTTTGCCAGGAGCTGCATGAAACACATTGCATCGAGACTTTGTTTGCACACAACAAACCGAAGCTCTCAGGCCCCACAGTTGTGCAGGCCCTCCATTAGGGGAAAACACTTGCCACCTATTGAGTGCATTCCACTGGAAATGTGGTGCTTCTTTCCACAGTTTTGCCGGAGAATGGGACACCCACGAATCCAACCCCTTCAATGCAACCTTTGTGCATTGAAGCATTCAATCATTATGCAATGGCAGATTTCTGTCGTATTTCAACCAATCTCAAGAGAACATTCTGCGCCCGGCTGCTTTCAACGACCCATTGCATCGTGGTGTGGGTAGAAAATGCTGTGGACACACCGCACTTCATACATGTGGAATGCATTGGCAACAATGTGTTGATTTGTGTCAAATTGTAACAAACAAATGATTGCATACCTGTGAGCAGAACGTCCCGCTGGTCATGTACAGGCCCTCCAACAGGGTATTGTCTTGTGGCTTGATTTTCACACAGATCTCCAACTCAAACTCCCCTGATGGCAGTCCCTCGATCTTGAGGCCTCGGGAGTCGACGGCATACTGACCTGCCGGCCAGTCTGTCCCTGAAACTTTGATCGAGTCAAGGCTCACATCGGGGGCACCGTCAAGCTTCAATGCAGGTGGTGGTGTTCCAGTGGGATAATTCGGCACCACGTGCAGCTTGGAGGCGACGGTGGTGAACTCGCTTCCGAGATCAAAGTCTAGGGACACCTGGTCGATGAAGTAGGGCGGGGGCTTATAGTCCAGTCGGAGAGTTGGGGTATCGGATGCCTCCTCTGCCTTCGCATCCTGACAAATGCCAGAGCCAGTTGAGTACCACAAGTCAACAGCAGCTGGGTATGGCATTACTGTGTAAATTGGCAGGGGGCGAAGCGCAAAGGAGAATCGGGCATGCAGGAAATCGGCACCTGCATGGCACAGAGGGAAATGGCGCTGGATGCATTCTGTGGCTGGTGCCGAGCATTTTGCAACAAAGGGACCATGACACAAAGAGGATCAGTGCAGGGTGCCGTGGAGGGTAGCAGCCTTCCAAATGACAGTCATGTCAACGTTGTGTCGCATTTCCACAATACATCTTTCAACATTTTGCACCGCCTCGAAACATAGACTGATCCCACCTGCGGATCTGCCGCCGCTGCCATGCCTCTGACTGCGTGATCAACAAACAAAATCTCTACCAGGTCAACAAGGTCCCATTGATCCGTTGCAAACAATCGGCCAGAGACAACATCTAGCCACAAAGAGGACAGATCGCCGCAGGCGCGTGCTGAGGAAACGGCTTGGCCCGCCGAAAGCCGACCAGATGCTGACGCGGCGTCTCGGCCGTCAGCTCATCTCTCGTTTGCCCGGCGCCAGGCGGCTGGTGCCGCTGATGACCACGGAAAGCGACCCACCTTGTTCTTGTTCTCCAAGAGAAGGCACCGGCTTCGGATCACGTAGCCAAGAGAGGATTGAAGATGACGGCAAATGCCCCCGTTCGCGCAAGGGCTCACGCGTGCGGCCCCCGTTGGTTCAGCCCGCTGCCGAAGCTCTGCGATGCTATCCGTGCGCTTCACACAGCAGCCCGTGGGTGAGCGTGGCGGCAGGGACAGCCTGAGGGGAAGGCTGCCCTGTCCTTCCCAAGACACTTTCACGGATGCTTTTGTGTCGGGACGTGGACACTACTATGGGGAGCTGTTCGCAGTCATTAGTCAGGGTCTGAGCCGGTGAATGGACTGCACCACATGCTATAACGCGGGGCCAACCGCTGTGCAACCAGAAAGGTTTGTGCATGTCAGCGAGAATTTTCTTCTGAAAGTTCCAGCATGAAACAGAATGAATAAAGGTGGGAGTGCCGTTTGGGAGGAGAGCGTCGGTGCATACCTCTTCATTTGCCATTAGGAACCATCCCTTCACACGGACCTTAACACGGGCCTGGGTTTCCACACATTTGCCAAACATGGGAACGTATGCCAAAGCTAGGGAGATCTTGATTGGGAGTTTCGTCCTGTATGATCGGGCTATGCAGCGACCCCGCAAGCGGGGCGGCCCTGATGAAGTCCTTGAATCGAACTCAGCACAAATGTGAAGGGTGTAGCATTTGCAAGTCATACCGGCATTTCACAAAGTACTCTAGGCACCATAGTATGGAGAAAAACGCAACTGTAGTGTCCCTTCTTCCACTACCACCCCACCAATTCCCATGTTCACTTGACTTTAGTTAAAAGTGCAGGGTGAACAATGGCGAAGCTGGCCTGCCTGCCAGTGGGTGGTGTGGTATGAATGCAGCAATCAGTCAATCAATCGGTGAAAAATTGCTTATCACATTGAGCGTTTCAGCTCCTCAGGCCATGGCGCCTTGTTGGGTTGACCCATCAGAGAAGGTTCTTTGAGTGAAATTAGCAAAATGCCTCGGGAACCCCTTTAAGGGAAGACGCTATGTCGATTTTGGTACAATTAGCGCCAATTTAACGCTAAACCCAGCCCCACCCACCCACCCACCCATTTGTATGACCTGTTTCTCTTTATCTTTTGTGTCAGTAACACACACACACCTTAGCGCCAATCCTTATATCAGTGCCAGGATGACTTAGCAACATTACATAACGAGGCTGTACGATAGCAAGGTGCTTTTAAGGAGCACAAACAGCCAGAATTGCAAAAATTATACTGGGCTGAAAAATCGGATGATGAAGGCCATTGTGGGCGATTGGGGCTGCCTCGATGGCTGTCTATTGAACTAATTTCGGGCATTCATTCAATATTGAATGCTTGAGGGAGGTTTGGAACAAGCCGTGAGCTGTTTGGCGCTGATCAGCAACGTTTTTGTGTGTCTTCTTATCACCTTATGTCGATTTTGTGTCAATTACGTAATCTCTTAGCTTCACAGGTTCCGCCCCCCGCCCCCCCAGCGTCAAATTGGCGCTAAGCATGTCAACTCGACACAGTGTCTTCCCTAGCTCAATCCCAAGTCCTGATACAACAAATCAGGATCCCCAAATGACCCCTCTATACTTCTCTCGTTCGGGTCGCATGGGAGCGCTCCGACGGAACCGAAAATCGATCAGACATGAGTGCACCTGTGTGCGCGAGCTCTCTGAGTGCGCGCAACTCCTGAATGCCTTCTCTTGCCGCGTCAATGTATGTGAACAATTGCGCAGCAGCACAATTTCGCCTACTTTATTGTTCATGTGACACAAGCTTTCGAGGGGAGCTGATTTTGCGAAGACATCCAGCCATCCACATTTTCCCAATGAAATCCGCGAAACTCATCTTCCGGCAATGGAAATTTTGCAGCTACGTACAGTACATCGGAAACGGAGCCAGCTCACGGGAACGTTTTGTTCAGCACTGCTGTTCCTTGGAATTTATCCTGTGTCACTGACAAGAGCTTGGGAGTACTGTCTTGCGTTCCGCATCCCATTCAAATTTCATGTCTTGGTTGAGTGCTTACACAGAATCGACCGTTGTGAGCAACATCTCGATATTATTGCGCCTGCGCTTGTGGACGATAGCTGGACACCTGCATTTATGCTGCGCATACAACTGTGCCCTGTATGTTGCTTGCATTCATACATAAGTGCAGTATTGTGAGGTGTCCATACCTATTGCGGTTGACGACGCCCGCTCTGGAGCAGGAGTGGCTGCAGTTTGCGATGAGCAATGGACAAAATATTGAAAATTCTAACAGCCACGCCTTTTTCGCAGTCATCGCTTGCTTTGGATTCGCGGGCGAAAGATGAGTAGAGTGGTTTTGAGCCAGTGACATGTCACCGAAATATCGGCATCAGTTCAGGTCAGCGCTGCAGGCGTGTCTTCTCAAGAGCATGGCGAAAGGGTTTTGAGGGGGGAGATGTACGCGTCCTGCCGAAGCTAGCTCCTTCCACTGCACGTTCGCCAGAAAGGCGGGGAGATGCGGGGACGTTTGTTGGAATATCCCATCATTGTGGATGCCACGTCAATCAGACTGAACCAGCCTCAGCATCCGGAGAGGCATTGACATGCCCAAGCAGCAAACTGCCGGCGCAATTATAACACGAAAATGTTAATAGTACATCAGTCGATAACCACCAGGTGGCCGTAACGCTGGACGGCCGCCATCATCATGCTGTGCGGCCTGAATTTGTCCAGCCCGCCCTCCCCCATGAACGCCTTCAAGAGCTGCCCCGAGAACCCCGAGATGAGGCTGCAGCCCTCTTCCTCCTTCAGCACGGGCGTGGAGGCCCCCCTGCCACCCATTCGGAACCTGCCGCTCAGGTTCCAGTACACCACCTGAGGCAGCGCGTACCCGGCCTCGAGGAACCGCCTCTTCGCCACGGCATGCGTGGACTCGAAATGGTCGCCGCCGTCCTGGGCCTGGTCGAACTCCATGTCGGAGAACACGAACAGGCGGCGGATCATCCTGTCGGCGTGCAGCCCGCTGGCCAGCGCCCTCGCCAGGATGAGGTCGAAGACGGCCTCCAGGTCGGTGCTACCTCCCCAGTTCATTCCCCGCATGTCCCTCACCTTGTCCGCCAGAGAGTCCTCCAGCCGGACGGACACCAGCTCGGGCTCGGAGCTGAACGTGCACACCAGCCCCCCGAACGGCGGCTCCGTCACCTCGGACACCAGCAGCGACAGGGCGACCGCCACCTCCAGAGGCTTGACAGCTTCACCCCCGCACTCCATGCTCCCGGAGACGTCGCAAATGGCCAGCGCGCCGTCCAGCACCCCCGCGCCCCGCAGCCTGCTGACGTACGCCTTCCACTGCAGCTCCACTGTCTCCATGCAGAGGTCCTCCCCCTGACCCACGTCTTCGTCGTCCGACCCAAGGGCTGCCGCAACCATGGCCCTCTCCCCGTGGCGCATGACCTGCTGCACCAGCTCGTGCGGCATGAGCGCGCCGGCCGCAATCTTGGCCTTGCCCTTCTTCACTTCCCCCAGGTAGGCGGCGAATCGCTCGCCGTCGTGCTTCGCGAAGTGGCCCTTGTTGGCGTTCATGCACACGCTGGCCACGCGGCCATAGTCGATCGCGCCCCACGCCCCGTCCGACATCTTCACCTCGGTGACGTCCAGGTGCCTCCTCAGCGGCACCAGCACCTCCTTGCGGTACCTGTCCCGCGCCCTGTACACGTATGATCCCCAGTCCTTGCCCCGCATCCCTTCCTCCTCCCGAGGGAAGAGCATGCAGGCTATGGTGGAGCTGATGTGGCTGCGCCTGTCGTGGCTGCACTCCAGCGACGGCGCCCATTTTGCCGCCAGGCTCACGCCCTTCCCCGCGCGGAACTTCTCCAGGTCCGCCCGCAGCGCTGTCGCGAACAGCCGTGCCACCTCCACGTGAATCGCCTGGTACAATTCATCGCTCTCGAACGCCGCCCTGGCGGCAAGCGCCCTCGACTCCCTCGCGCACCGCCTGTTTCCCTGCATCTTCGCCAGCCTCATCTCCCGCCTCAACCCCCTGCGCGTCTCCTTGGCCTCTTTCTCCTCCTCGGTGAGCTCCTTCCTCTTCCCTTGACCCCTCCACCTCTTATCCTTGGATTTTTTTCCCCGCGCCACTCTCGGTCGCTTGATAGGTTTGCCCTTGCGGAAATCTCTGGGGCGCCCCTTCGCCGCGCCAGTCCGAGAACCCACACCCTCAAGCACCACCAGCTCGAGCAAGTCCTTCCAGTAGCCCACCGCCGCCACGTGCCGCAAATTGGCCATCAGCGTGCGGGGATGATTGCCCCGCAGCCAGCGCAGGCACGCGTAGAACGCCGCCTGCTCGCCCTTGCCCTCGCGCACGTCCCGGAGGTGGAAGACAAGCCGCAGGGCCGTGTCGGCGTCCTCCGCCCATGCCGCCGCCAGCAGCCGGCCGACTTCATCGCAGTCCATTCCGCGAACGACCTTGAAGAAGAAGTCCACGCACGCCGATCCGGAAGAAGTGTACGTGTCCGCGTCGTTCTCCGTGCGGCCCCGCAGCGCCTCATCGTCGGTTGGCGCCTCAGCTTCCAGTGCATCTGCAGTCCCCATGGCCTCTTGGCCATCAGTTGATTCAAATTTGGGCCTGATGGATGGCCCATCGACGGCTCCGCCTGTTGTAGCGAGCCGCCCCCAGGCAGTCCCCTGGACAGCAGCGCTCTGCGGGACATCGCCCGTGGCATCTTCGCCGCTTCCAGGGTTCCCGATGGCAGGCAGGGCCACCTCAGGATTCGAAAAATCCTTGAAGTTGTGGGTGCCGTCGGAGACCTCCCGGTCGCCCCGCACCTCCATCGTCGTCCAGGGGCGTCCCAGGGGCTTGGGGACGCTGTTCTGCTCGGGGAAAGAGGGGCTGCGTGGGACGTGCTGTGGAGGGACGCTCTGGCGGCGGCCTAAATACACCAGCCCATGGAACCCATGATGAAGCCACCCTGGTGCCCGCACAGTGCGACCTGGTCACCGCCGTCATCGTGAAATCTTACATAGCGAGGCGAGCAGGTAGCTGTCAGCTTCCTGTTGTGCCCGAGGAAAGCGGCGTCCATGATTTGTTCACAAGGATCTAATGTACAACGCGAGCTTCTTGGTCACTCGCTCACTTGGACATACTTTTTCCGTCGCATTCCTTGGCATCCTGGCCGGGTGGGGGGGGGCTGAAAGTCGCATTGTGGGTGAAGAGAGGACAGAATAGTCAGCCTTGCGATCTTCCCACCCAGGGCAGTCACTGACAATCCAACTGCAATTGCAATTTCACCTGTCGCTCACGAAGCGACAAACATAAAGATCTTGTGGAAACCACATACGAGCAACAAATGCCCGAACATTACAGCAAATTAGTTGAGACACGGGAACTGTACACACAGGGGATGAAGACAACAGGCTGTTTACTGCTGAGCCAATATATGCGCTTAGCATTTTGCCCCACGACAATTCGATGTTGGCAGCAGTTTTCCGAGACCTGGGTTGCACCGCTGGCAGGTTTTCTGCAGCCAACAAACAGTCGCTTGCATCTCTGGAGTACTCTGCAGGGAAGCGATGCATTTCATTGCCCAATCGAAGCTGTGTTGGTGCTGTCGGCTAGGACGCAAAATTGAAAATTGTTTGTTGATTGCCAACGCCTATTTGTCCATCCAATTGTTTTGGTTTCAGGGATGGTGGCCGGTGTTTCGAAGCAGCGCTCTTGGCGAAAAAAAGCGACTGCCAGCAGTCTCTTGGTCACAACATTGTGACGCTGGTGTTTTTGTGATGATTTACAGATGGGGTGATGATGACAGCATGGATCGCACCGTATGATCTTCCCTGTTACGCCACCATCAGCTCTTAATGGTGCAGCTTTCACAGCATCCAATTCGCATTGACGGCCTCGTCTCATCGTTGCCCCGAGCTCTTTGTTGATATATGTTCACGAATTCTCAAGCAGAGCCGTTGGCTTCATAATTCGCGCAACCTAAGCCCCGACCCCACACTACTTTGCTGCTTACCGCGAAATATTCCACCCTTCAGCATGGGAACGCAATGTTTGGCCTCTTTTTTGCGGAGCAATTACAAAAAACGTAACGGTGCCAAGAAAGTGTAGAGCAACCCCAACCGAAATGCGAGGGTCTCTGGACTGCTCGTGGCCTTTAGCGGGCCCAGCTGCACAAGTAGCTGTGGCGGAAAACCGATTCTTGAGGCCCGGAGAACTCAGCAGAGTCGCCATTCCGGCTGTGACCATGATGCCCAACCCCCAAATCAACGGGCCGTCGGAAAAATGCGGAGCTAAAATGGTAACGGTGAAATTTTCTGATGCGGAAGGGTTGAATATTTCGGGGTAATTGGCTCAGACTTTAGAGCTGTGAACGGAGGTCGTGGCATCATTGTTTGATGCTGACGGCACCCTTATGACGCCAGACAGTGCTGTGTCCTCTTCTGCCACAGCAGCAGCGCAAGGGCCACGAGGAACCATTCCGCGCAGAGGACCTCGCTCCCCTCGGTCCCTCCTCGCCTCGCCTGGCGTGATGGCGGAAGGCTCGCGCTGCCTCAATGTCAACGTGGGTGTCCTGGGCCACGTGGACAGCGGCAAGACCAGCCTGGGTGAGGGCCATCGGCTCTTCGTAATCGAACAGCCCGACAACAATTTTTTAGCCACTCCTGTACACTGGTTGTGGTTCTTTGGAGTGGGAAATAAGCACCGTGGCTTTTGGACGTGTGCGCCCGCCATTTGTAGGCTGGGTGAAAATGGGTTGAGCAGCATTGGTCACTTGAATTCCCCTTTCCTGGCGCAACGCCACACAAAGGTCGCATTCCATCGAGCAGTTTGGTCTGCCAGGATGGACACGTGGTGTGGGGAGCTGCTATTGGGCGTCTGCCTCGTAATGTTGTCAGATGTGGCCTCTTCTTTGTGACTATGTCGATGTTGCACTTTGTGGGACCAACATTATGGGTTCGTTATGTACAATAAAGCTTGCTCAGTCTCAGTATTGATATGCACCACACACAGGACATGATCAGACATTCATAGTGCCATCCAGTGCCTGATCCAGTAATTGCATTGATTCAAAGCACCTCCCTGGTGGCACTCAGATTTTCAGGGCTGTCTTTAGGCATCAACAGTTGTTGGCGGCACTTGTAGGTCTCAGCAATGTGCCAAGGCCCAATATGCACATTTCCAATTCAATAAGTAGGTGTTACAATTCTACTGCAAAGGGCTGCCAAACCGTGCTTTGCCCTTCCAGCAGATTTTCATGCACATTCCAACAGCTGTCCTCAACAACCCAAGCACCACATAATTGTATCAATTTCTTAGTCACGTGCCTGGTGTACAATGTTACAAAAGTTGATGGTTTTTCTGGGGTTTCTGCCACTGTCAATTATTGCAGCATTGCTGTATCCTCATTTGTTAGATGGAAGCCTCAGTGTTCCTTTGGATAGGATATTGTGTTGAGATGGTATTGTGCTGTTCTTCCAGTGGCATCCCTTTCCAGCATACTTTCCACTGCAGCACTGGACAAGAATCCACAGAGCCAGGCCAGAGGCATAACGCTGGACCTTGGCTTCTCTGCTTTCAAGGTGTTTTTGGTAACGTTGTCGTTGTCAAGATGAGTCATAGTGGAGAACAGACCACGGTTCAGACACAGTATGAACACATTGATTAACATCATTACCTGGATGGGATGGTGGCTCCATGCCCCTGTAACACAGTGTGCTGGAATTTTTACAGAACTGGGGCTGCTCACTTAAAGTTGCACAGATAGGAAGTGCACTTTTGTCACTTTGTGTAGGATTTGAGTTTGCTGTTTTTTGTTTTCTTCATTTCTGAAGAAATTCATTCAGTATGCATTCACACAAATAGATGAATTGTGTTTTTGTGATATGTGGTGAAACTGCATCTTCTGACACCAATGGTGAAGGGAACTGCCCCCTGCTTTGTGGCGACTATCAATTTTGGAATGGCAACCCTGACATGTTCATCTGTTCTAGATCGTGTCCTAATGTGAGGCTTATCACAGATGATTGGCTCTCCTATGACAATGATGACTGCACTGGATGTGGGTACGTCTAGTCACAAGGGCAAACAAGGGGAAAGGAATGCAATTATATCTGCAATCCTATCCTCAGGGTGACTTTCGATGTGAAGGATGTTGAACTGGAGAGAAATAGAGTGAAGCACTCTATCCTCAACCTCATGTGCAGCCTACGTGGACCTCACTTGTGTTGTGTATTGCATGCTCACAAGGTTCCCCTTCCCCAGCATGTGTCACACCTTCCTTTCGACAACCTGCAGTTCACATTGGTGGACTGTCCAGGGCATGCATCCCTCATACGCACTATCATTGGTGGTGCCAACATCATGGACATTATGATCCTGGTTGTGGACATCACAAAAGGTGCTGGGAGAGCAAAGCTGGTTGCATGCAGCTAAGTGGGAGATCCACTCACATACTGATTTCGTACACAGATTCCACTTGAGGTGCAGAGTGACCTTTTCTTTGGAGCACATAACATTGAGGGAACAGATGCCAGATCAGAAGGAACCATTGGAATCCGATTAGATGGAGTTTGGTTGTGCAGGTGTTCTGCTGGCTGGTTTCAACTTCTTGAAATGCATCTCCACTGGGCAACTGTATCATTTCTCCAATTTTGCTCCCTTGTCAATTGACATCCTGGCAAACTGGCTCTATGCTCGTGGCGCCTTCACATATTAATGTTTCCGCAATGTGCACCTGACAGTGTCTTGGATGGAAATCCCACTAAAGAGTTGGTGAAGGACGTTGTGGACTGACACAATGTGTTTCTTCTTTTGACTCAAGGTATACAGGTGCAGACAGCGGAATGCCTTGTCATTGGCGAGGTGACAGCCCAGCAGATGCTAGTCGTGCTGAACAAGATCGACCTGCTGCCTGCTGAGACGAGGGACCGTGCCATAAATAAGCTGAAGAAGAGGCTAGCAAAGACACTAAAGCTGACGAAGTTCTGGGACTGCAAGATGATACCTGTTGCTGCCAAGCCAGGTGGGCTGGTCACCTCAAGGCCCCCCCAGGAATCTCTAAATAGATTGCTGTGGTGTTGCAGCTGCATTTCACGTAATATGACCATGCTTCCATATTCCAAGGTGGTGATCTTCTTCAACTCCTGATTTGTATGTGGAACATCTACAGCATTCGTTTGTTTGGGTGCTCTTGTTGTGCCACTCACGCCAGATGTGAGATGCAGCGACCCACAGTACGGCAACTAGCTGTGGCAACTACTGATCACCAGTGGAAAGATGTCAACCTTGTGAGATTGTCAATACACCCTCATACTGCCCAATGGAATTGCCCTTGCTGGCTTCCCAAATTTATGCACTTCATTGGGAATGCTGCTCAACAGCCCCATCAACTTCAGCAACGAAAAGCACAACAGGACTTGCACAATATAGAGCTGTACCAATCCCATTTTTTATATTTGTTGCACTCTTGCCTAACCACCATCTCACCCAGGCATGGCAGTACATTAACCTGGTGCTAGAATGAAAGCCTGACATTTTCACATAGTTGAACATCAGCGGAGTGACCGCTATATTGACGAGCTGCAAAAGCAGAGGTGGTGCAACCCCCAGTTCCTGGCAGAACAACCTCAAACTCTAGCCCTGGACACAGACGCCTCCACCTGCCTTTCCCCTGTGGGGATCAGCCAAACAACGCACCAGGGTAATGCAGTTCCTTGACATATGTGGTCACGGCAAGCGCTGAGAGAAGCCTCAGAATCTGTGCCAAAGGGAACATTGTAGCCCCAAAACGATGCAATAACATTCCTTGTGCTCAATTGCACGTGCCAGAAGACAGCCCAACACACTGCCAATGCCCAAGCTCCTTGCAGGTCCACGGAGATCACACCACCAGCAAAGTAGCCACAGATACACTTGTTGGTGTAAGCGGTGAAGACTTTGCGTGTAGCTACACAGTAGATGCAACTGTTGGAAGCGATAAAAGTAGATTATAGATCAGAAGTTATGCATTGCAAGCTCTTTGGAGACCATCCTTCTGATAATCGTGTGTTTGAACTCTGGTGCAGGAGGAAACAACCCTGCCGTGGGTGTTGAAGAGTTGGCATCGGAACTAACGGCGATGGTGCAGGGCCCACCTGTCCGCCGATCTGGTCCATTTCTGTTTGCCATCGATCATTGCTTCCCCATTAAGGGCCATGGCACGATATTGACTGGCACCGTGCTGCAGGTGATTCTACACCTGACTTGTTGTATGCCATGTGGCTGGCATAGGGCATAACTGCCCCATCTGATACCCATGACTTGTTGTGAGTCTGTCAACAACTGCCTGTTCTGTGTTAGAGTGCTGTCAAGGAATGGCTGGGGTTCAATGCAAAAGCAACAGCACCAATCTGTCACCACTGAATAATTGGGTATAGTGTTTAGGTACCCTTTGTCTTGTGGGCGGTACTGTGTTATTTTGCCTATTATAGCAGCTGCTGTGCAAACAGCTTTCTTTGTTCACTTTTGGTTGTTTTCGCTCTTGCTTGGACCTGTTTGACTGGTTGCTGTCTCTTGAAGATGTGCATTGCTCTCAACTTGAACTGCAGTCGCTGCCAATAAAGTCATCTGCAGTTTGTGTGCAGGGAGAGTTGTCTGTGAACAATGTACTTGAGATCCCACATCTGAAGGAGAAGCGAAAAGTGAAGAGCATGCAGATGTTCAAGCAGAATGCTCTCAAAATTCAGGGAGGAGATCGTGCTGGTGTGTGTGTCACGAATCTCGATCCAGCGAAGATTGAAAGGGGTCTTGCAGCTGCGCCAGGAACGGTGCCCACTTTCCAGGTATTTGGTCCAGGTGTTTGCTCTTATTTTTCATGGGATTCACTTTATCGTTTGGTTGAGATACCATCAGCATTCCATTGCAAACAGGGGTTCGTCATAGTAAATGGCATATATCCACGAAATACTTGGGGCCTCTGTAACGATCCATGTTTATTCAGTGTGGGTGAGTCGATGTAGCGGCAGCACCAACGTCAGCAGTCAGTTGAGCATCCTTGTTTGGGCAACGATCAGACAGACGCTAATTCAATGTACTTGACAACATAGAGCACCTCCACACACAGTAGCGCGAAGCACCCGGTTGGTGGTGCACATCTGATCAAAGTATGAGCCAGGACAGTGCGCATTGCCAACTGCATTACGCGCATCGGCTTGCATGATGTGTGACCTATCTATTTTTCGTGTCTATCCTGGATGTCGCAATAACTTTGCCTTCCATTCGCATACAGCATGAAAAACGCCAGGGTGCAGTGACATTAAACGGTGTTGAGCATATGAAACTCACTTTCACCCTGCACTGCACAGGGTAGTGTTAAAGAGCAATGGCCGTGGCAGCTTATGCAGAGCTCATGCCAACAGTCTGTAAATGTCTGACGCCACACTGCTGGTTGCGTAACAGGGGGCTATTGCTTGGGTCGATAAAATCCGGTTTTATTCTGGGAGTGTCAAGTCCAAATCTAAGTTCCACGTCACCGTTGGGCATTCCACGGTCATGGCAACGGTTCGATTTTTCTCGACGGTGGCAGGGGCCATGGGGTCCGAAGAAGGTAAGGGCACGCTCCCAGGGACAATTCGCAGTATATCATTGCTTCTGGCACTCAGCAGCCGTCTGAGTGGTCGTTTACCTCATGGATACCGTGCGCAGCATTGTATGCTGTCTTATCATTGGAACGTAAGAACACGCAGCTGGTATCTGAATGGAATTATTACGTCAGCAGAGAGGTGAGGGCTTGTGCATTGAAGTGTTTCTACTGCTGTGTGCAGTGGAGTGGGCGACCGCTTTCTCTCATTGACTGCAAATTTCACCTCAGGGGCGGACAGTTTGCGCCCTTCAGAGGCAGTGAGCTGCACCGAAGCACTTCTCTGGGGACAGAACAATCACATGTGATTGTTTTGGTGATAACCGAAAACACGGAGATCATTTTTTTGATGCGTTCCAATTGTGCGAAAATGCTCCCTCGAATTTGACCAACAAATTTTGCGCAGCTGACTGCGACTGTACAGAAAGTACACCAATGGATGCCTACGCTCGTTTCATGCGTATTTGCCTGGGAAGGGCCCTTGACACGCTTCCTGAAGTGTTTTTTGTATGCAGCGAACAGTACTCTTCGTACATGTGACGCGAGGTATGCCCCCCCCCGTGGCAGGTGTTGGCGACAGCTGTTGGCCTCGTTTTTGTGCCCGTTTGCTGAGAGTTGTGTAACATCTGCACAGAGGCCGTCAATGCTCTTCTGCAACGCCTCAGCCACTTGTCACTGAAGAAGCCGTCTGATAAATTCTGCTTCGAAAATGAGTACTTGCATGAAGAGGTGCTGCATGGGCCGTGCGAGGAAGCAGCTTCAAGCAGCGGTCAACCGAAGTACTTTGGCCAACAATGGGCTCTGTTGCAATTCGACGTCCCCTTAACGGCGCCAAAGGTGTTATTGCCAGCGTTATGTGCTCATGATCCAAGAGAGCTCGTCCGACGAATTTCTTGGCTCACCGCTTGTAGGTCATATTTGATGCTGCGATTCCGAAATGCGCAGTGCTCAAGACAGGACTGCTGTTGCACTGTGGCGAGCAGCGAATGCTCTCTGTCCTTAAAGCAGTTCTGCGCCACTGGAGATGTCGACCTCCACTATCGCAGGAACAACACAAGACGCATATGGATTGGGCTACTGCTCAACGCTTTGACCTGTCAGTAGGGAGAAATGGCCGCCAACAGATATTGAATTAAACGACACAGTTTGCTTAATGCATGATATAGAAACACGCTCATGTCTTCAGAGTATTCAACACTAATAATGACTGGCCGAAATTGTGCCAGATGGGCAGTTTTGGACACTGTCTAGTGCATCATCGCTCGTTCTGTTGGCACATTTTGTGAACTCGTGAAGCAACCTCCCACATCCGATGTCTCCGAGCAACTGCTGGTGTTGCTCATTTTCTGCAAGAGGATACTGGTGTACGTTTGAAATGGGTGAAAGGCTTGTGCGCGCCAATGGCTGCGAATTTGTGTGTTCATCTTTGAGTTATTGCTTCTGTCTGAACAATATTACAATGAAATGACCACATTTGGGTGCCTGCTGGCTATCCATGCTCATCTCAACATTGACTGCAGATTTTGCCTAATTTCGTTTTCGTTAAGTGTCATAGAAGGCTTGCTCGAATCTGTGGTGGCAATGTGTTCCTTTCTACACCATTGCACACTTTAGCAATTCAAGTGAGCAAGCACAGTCTAACATTCTCCTTTCTGAGATTTGTATTGCTCAATGAAACATGAAATGGAATTCGTCACGTGTCCTTTGCCTGTGTTTCAACTTGTGTAAAGGTATGTGGTTCCTTGCTATGCAGGATGCCGTCCTGATTGGCGCTCGGCTTGACACAGACGTCCAGTGCGCTTCCTGCCGACTAGCATTCTACGGCCAACTCGTGGCGCCGATTGATTTGTCGAATCCGGATGAGGCAGCCAAGCTTAAAGTATTCAAGGTGGGTGTACTAGTCCCCTCCCCTGATCAGTGGGGAGTTCCTCCCTTGTTCTAGAAGCACTTGGCTTTGTTGTCGACGTTCTTTCCATGATGCGTCGTCGCCTGCGATGTCTCAACAGTCTAGCACCCGCGCACTTGTCTGGGAGGCATGTGGCCGTTGTGTGGTAGTTTCACTTTTGTTTGGAGAATGCCCTTTATTGCTGTCTTCACGCAATTTTTGCGGCAGCCGTACATGGGTGTGGGAACTGACATCCATAGTCATCCACGCTTGGAATTATACCAGCGCTCAACTCCAATGTCTGAAATCTTCCATCCACGTGCTGCACTCTGTATATCCACAGCTTTTGCCATTTCCAAGACCCCGCAACAGTACGAGAGCTTGGAGTTCCTGATTTTAGGTTCAACAACCTAGCCTAACCTTGCACCCGTCCACGTTGGTCAAATTCATCAAGCATGACAAGTCACTGCCCTTGCTTATGTTGGCCGGTGCTGGGCGACGTCTGGCGCTGCCAATGCGTTTTGTCCCATTACCCCAGCCAAAGAAGCTCAGGTGCTGCAGGTGTGGGAGTTTGCCAGCAACAGATGTTTTGGCGGTAGCTGCAAGAATAGAGGATGTCAAGTTCGCTGATGCTGTCAATTTGTGTGCAGTGGAAAGAGAAGACAGGGGTGATTGATCGAGTACAACCGGATGGCAAGACAGCGATTTGCCGAAATCTTCTCAAGAAGGGCACAGACCTGAGAGCATTCATGGGCCTGAAGGTGGGAAGTATTGTCGCTTTGTCTCTGAGACATGAGGCGTTGGTATCAAGCCAGCGGGAATCCATTGCACGCTTGTTATTCCTTCCTTCGCGAATTAGGCGGTGGAATGAATAAAGTATGACAAAGAATTGGGAAAGCTTCCGGATCCTTTGGCATTCAGTGGAGTAAGACAAGAAATGCAGTCTTTCATTCTGCGGAAGGATGTGCGCTGATGCGTACAACATGGGCACAGATTGCGCACGGAGGTGGGCTTGATAACGCAAGTCAGCATGCTGGTGTCGGCGACTCGCAATGTCGGAATTGCAGCGCCCCAAGCAGTACCATGGTGGAGAGCGTGAGCATAGACGGCATGCACATTCTGAATCTACCATGGCAAGCAGATGTTTGTTGTGGAGTGAATTGGCTGAAACAAACCAGGGCACGGGTAGAGCCCTCCCATAGTATTGGTACTCGGTCACGGAGTACAGAGCATGCCTGTTCCATTGATGTGAAATTCAGCAACGTCACCATACTTTGGTTCACGTCTTTCAGCAAGCATGCGCAGGGATTTTGAATGCGTTTCGGCACCCTGGCTTTGTTCATTCAGTTTCAGCGGTATAAGATGCCATCCTCAGAACTCGCCCAGCACATTGGAGTGGTGGCCCTCCGGGGCACATTGCTTTCAGTTGGAGTATGCCAACTTCTCTGGGCGCCTCGATTTGTAGGAAGCTATAACATGCACAAACAGGGACAGCCGAAGTTACGATGGCTGAGATTGAATCTGTTGCGCACACTTGTTTGGCTTCAATTTTCGCAGGTGGTAGCGGGCAACGGATCTCCGGGGGTGCTCGAATCTACATTCGGCACGACCGGCAAAGTGAAGGTGTTCTTCCAGGCGGGCCTGGGTCGCAATTGGCAAGAGGACAAGACCGTCAAGCTCGTGTTCAAGAGGTTTCAATTCGGGGCAGATAAGAAGAGAATCGTGCAGTGACCCTTTCCAAACCGACCCTCAAAGAATGCGCCTTGCGTCGTTGGCACGCCTGGCTGCTGCATCTGTGTGTCGACTGCTGTGATACCGTACACACTGGGAATACGGCGCGCGTTTCACATGAAGCATGTGGTGTCGCACAATTGTACGACACCGATCGAGCAGTCCTCGACTCAGCGGCAGGCTGCGATCAACATCAGTCTACCAGATCAGCATGCTTCGGCAGGAGCCGGAGAGGAAGCTGCCTGGCGCTGGCAAGCACACAGTTTTCAGCGCCTACTCGCGCCTGGGAGTTTGCGCACTGTGGTCGCTGCCATCTCTGTTGGCGCTGGCCTCCGGCGACCTGGGAGATTTGGTCAGCTGCCGCTGCGCTGTCCTGGCCGCCGCCGCAATCGCGGCCAGCTTCTTCCTTTCCATGTGCCCTCGGATCGCACTTTGGATGTGGACGGCGGCCATGCCGCACAGGTGCTTGGTCGGGAACCTAATGGTGAACTGTATGGTGCCGATGGGGCCCCAGTCGGTGCCTGTCCAGCATGCCTTAGGCTGAGTTTCAGGGCAGCAATCGTTGTAGCGCCTATTCGCAGCCTGAGAGTTGGCGATGAGGGCGTGTAGGCGAAATTCAGATGTGACGGCTATGTGTGTGAGAGACAGCATGGCGGCCATGGGCATCGGCAAGACCGCTTCGTGCAGGACTTTCTTTTCTACATTTGAGAATGCTGACGTTTTTCCGAATAACGATCGTCGCCACTTGACGTTGACAATCTTCAAGCCTTCGATTATCGATTGCCGACAATCGCAATTGCCAACGATGCGGCTGTGGCATTTAAGGCATTGTCCACGGAGGTTGTGTTGGGTGGTCAAACATACGCGCACTGCTCAGTCCACATGTTCAGTGTTGGTTACCTTCTGTCCTCTGCGATGCTTGGTTTTCATTCACGCCGGCGCTGTCCTGGGCTCCACCATTAAATTGCGATCGCGTCGTGCTACCTGCACACATTTGAGTAAGCCATGCCGCATCTGCAGGAATAGAATTTTGGGGCAAACCTTCTGCTTCCTGTGCTGCAGAGTGTAGTGAGCGCATTGGCTTTTTAGGATTCCAAAGTATTGCATCACATCGGCCAGGTGTCTCCCCCGTCCTGTCACAAGATATGTGGGCCTTGTGCCACCGATCAAGTGCGTGCCAGGCGATGCACAGGCCCCCCAACGGTTCGAATCCAAAATAATGCTCAGTCTCGGGAAAGATAAAAGAGAAGTTCGTCACTCCGGAGGAGTCCAGGCAGAACAGCAGTCAGAGCCAATCGCATTTGTCTCAACGTTTGTTCTGATGAACCGAGACGAGAAAATTGTGCCCATGTCCGCACAAAACCCAACCAAGAGAGTCTCATCCGTCCCACCCAACACCAGATCGTGAGCACATTGGGCGGAAAGGGTGTTGGTGGGGGCTCAGCTTGCCCCAGCAAGATCAATATCGTGTCGAGGCGCGGATGCATCGGACGTGCTCGCGATCGCAAACAGCTTGCTGCACGTTGGCGAAGACTCTTCTAGAAACCTTCTCCAGTTGCTCCCTGAATCTACAATTCCAGTAACCTCTGGGAGAGCATCTGCCTGGCAAATGATCTCCATAGCTGTCATCCATCGCTTTTCTTTCCCGTGACTTTCGTTGATCCGCAATACAGATGAACTCCAAATAATCTTGCTCTGCACTCAGTGCTCGTCAGGCGCAGCTCGGTACGTTCAATTTTCCGCGCATTCAATTTTCCGCCGCAGACTCAGCTGTGGACTTCCTTGTTACAGCTTATGGCAGGAAGGTTTAATCCGTGCGGCAAGTGGCCCTCCGACGAGCTGCAACACGCACGAATTGCAACGCGCACAAGTTGCAACATTCGCCGCTTGCGCAACGCACCGGGCTGTTGGACCCGACGGCCCAGTTTCACAATGGACTTCATCATTCTCTCATTCTCGGGTATCGACATAGGGCACCCGTTGATGCAAGTGTCCCGGAACACTTGGCCCCGCGGCACGCCAGCCGCCACTGTGCACATCTGCGCGCACATGGCGGCCTCGTCCCCGCGATGGAGCCTCAGGCAGAAATGCAGCCCGTCGAGGTGCAAGTGGTCCATCCTGGTGAGGGGCGACAGGCAAGCGCGCAAAGTCGTCAAGCGAACGCTGGCGACAAAAGTTAGAGGCAATTGGTTGCTGGGATTTCCATCAGCCCAAGGACATGCTTCTCCTGCCTAGCATCCTCACAATTGACTAATTGACTTCCAGCTCACCAGCGAAAGTGTTTGAGAATTTGTTCCGCTCAACGGGAACACGAGTTGGCCACACTTTACGATGTCCCTGCGACTAGTACATGTGCTGCAGCACATACAAAATGCGTGAGTTGCAACATGTATGTAATGGCAGCAGGCGCGGAAGAGGCTGCGCTAAAGGGGAGTAGATTGATCACATGTGCAATGAACAGTGGCTGTTCCTGTGGAACATAAGCTAGTGGACCATGGATGAAGTCCCTGTGGCCCTGCGTCGGCCGCGGCCAAGGTGACTGGGCCAGAC
This sequence comes from Ostreobium quekettii, assembly GCA_905146915.1. Lineage (NCBI taxonomy): Eukaryota > Viridiplantae > Chlorophyta > Ulvophyceae > Bryopsidales > Ostreobiaceae > Ostreobium > Ostreobium quekettii. The sequence goes on along the minus strand of CAJHUC010001401.1, from coordinate 23,990 downwards.
TGTGTCGAATCGTCTCACACATGTAGTTGGGAGCAATTTCATTCACCTGCTGTGTTGTAATTGACAGAGTTGCGCTGGGCGCGGTTTTGCATCGTGGTTGTAATTGTGATCACCGAAATTCGCACCTGGCCATCGGCACGGTGTTCAACACGCCAAGTCGTCTATGCACCTCGGTCTGTTCCTCGGGCGGCAACTTCTTCAAGACCGATGCGAAATGACTGATTTCGGTACCACCACGCGGAGTTAGATTGCAGTGATGCGAGCAGGTGCATCATCAAGGCAGCGACATGGCAAGGCATGATGCTCCGGCCCTGTGACCACCGAAGCAAAGGAATCTGCTCCCTACATTGTTTTGAATTGAGAGCTTCGTGCCAGCTTATCGAAAATTGAATCAAACAGCAGTGCTACCTGTGTCCAAAGCGATATATATTCGAACAGCACAAGTATGAAAGGAAGGGTTCTGCTCTGAATCTGGTCATGGCACACGCTTGTAAACGCGGTGCATAAGCAGAATGCTCAGGAAGCACTGGTGCCTCAGGATGCACTGGTGTTGCCGAAATCACAGTCCTGTTCCTTTCACGAATTGAGCACTCGGAAGTAATTCTAGGTTCGGTTTCATGGGTACAATCTGTGGTTCCTTACTTGAGATCCACAATGCGGCAGAACACGATTTGAATGAGCTCCACGCGAGCAGAGCCGCTTGGGGGCGAATATCCAGGAGCTTGATTGGTGTCGCCAAACACGGCGAGGAGGTCGATCACCTGTACATGCAGAACTGGAGAGGATATGTCATCTAACCAAGTTATCCGTACACTATTCTGCAAATAGATGGAGGGCATCACTGCCTTAACGGAGTCTAATATCACTTGGATGGTCATGAGCTCGACAAACAAATACATGCCTTGCGGCCTCAGGTTGTTAGTTCCAAACATGCACATTCTTCAACGAAACTAGAGTTTTCTTTGTTGAAGTGTTGTGTTCAAAATCTAATGCAAGTTCTGCTCCGTGACCCTTGTGCACCATACAGCAATTGGAGGTACAGGAGGCGCCAACTTGTTCCAGAAAGGATGACGCACGAGTGTTGCGGAACTCTTGCGGTGGGTCCATTCAAACTGCAATCATCAGCACTGGTGGCGCTGTTGACCTGAGAAATCTATGCAGTGCAACACATTCACCACGCAAAGCGACTGAACCGAAATCATAAGCAATTAGGAACTTTCTCAGGAACGCAGTTGCAGGTAAAAAGGGGCAGAGCCAGTACAGTAATCTAAGTAATTTACCGTAGACTTAGTACTTAGTATTCTTTACTGCAGACCAACTGCAGCGCCTTACGTAAAGGGGTACACCCCTTTCTCCCGAAATAGCTTAAGAGCCATATCACCTGGTCGCATCTAACGAAGACCCTGCTTGAAAATGATCGCACGACGTCCAGTGGCGCGAGGGAGGGCATCTCGCCATCCCACACGGCCGCAAACTGTTCCGTCACGACGCCCAGCTCGCGCAAGCGCTGCAAAATCGTCCTCCAGGCGACGCCCGCAGGCATGCCCGACATTCGCAGCTGCTCCACCTGCGCCAGGTGCTTCCGAAACACTTCCGAGAACTTGGCGGCTCTGTGGCGGGAACAGCCCCGTTCAGCACCCTTTTGTGAAGTGCTGGTGCAGCAAAGTACTGCGAAGTGCTAAGTGCAGTATAAGCTCTCCTGGAAGGGGTGTTGTTCTGATCAGTTTGAGACTTCCTTCCGGGTGGTTGGACGCTCGAAGGCACAAACATCAGGAGGAGGCGTGGCTCGTGTGCCGGAATGACTGAAGTGCGATGCTCGAGCCACTGGGCACAAAGTGTCACTAGAAATGTCCAATGTAACAGTTGCATGCTCGCTACCTTATAGTTGCTGATGCGCAATATCCGCCGGCGTTCCATGGCTCACGTTTCAGACCAGACGCTGCGTACAATTTAATGGTAATAGTTCATTTTCTTTCAGTGATGGGGCATTGTAGTGGACACGTATCCTTTGTAAAATCGTGGCTTTCCCAATACCACACATACAAAACATGAACACGGAAACATACTTAAACAGGCTGAAATGCCATGCGGCTGTAGAAGACTACTAGCTTCGTACAAGCCGGTGATCGAGTAGTCTGGCTAGCTTGTCTTAAGCTGTGATAGAGGGCTCGGTTGCCACTGGGCGAAGCGTTAGATAGGCTGGAAAACATGCCAAAACATCAACGTTCATGTTTTAATCCATTTTGTGCCTTCCATTCGCTCGAAGGCGCCAGTGCGGCACCTCGCATCTGCGGGAGGTTGCCGATATCATTTGCGCAGGTGCCTGCCGCGGAAGGCGCACCGCGGTGACATGATGGCGCCTCGGCGTTGCGAATGCGCATTGCCGCTGGGGAGAGGTATGTGCATTGACCCCGATGTCTCCTCTCCCTGCTGCTGAGCTGCAGGCTCTTCTGCCGAGAGCTGGGACTGCTTCTTTCCCTTCTTGCCCCTTCCCTTGGATTTGGATTTTGCGGATCTTTTGGAGGCCCCTGTGTGCGGCAGGTTGCTGTGAACTGAACATGTCTGGAGCCGAGGCAGGTGCATCGCGTATGAGAAATTCAGCCTGGCGCTGCTCAAGCAAACGTTGAGACATATGCAGCGCGTAACCATGGCAATTGTGAGCACATTGTCAATGCGATAATGTGCGGTATTGTTGAAGTGATATACATATTTGATACATATTTTCTGCAAAGTTCTTGTTGTATAAAACAGCAACATGCCGTGCGGGGTTAGCATGCCCATCATTGACCTCTGTGTAGCAGAGGTAATGTGCTGGTATTAAGTCCAGTCAATTGACGATGCGCGCTCAAGAAGCTTATGACAGCAAGGCATTTTCCAGGTTAATTGTCTCCGTGGAAACGTGCTGTTTTGCTGTACGAGATGTGTATCCAGCTTTTGCCTTGCAGCGCCCCTCACGTGGTGCGAGCCGATTCCCACCACGCTCTTGTGGCTCAAGGTTCGCCCTGACATTGCTAACAGCAAATACAACGGTAATATTAACAGTACTAAGTTAATATCAGTTCACCGCTCATTTCTGAGGCGGTGCGCCAAAATACCGAAGTGCGCCACTGATCTGATACTCGTTGCTTCAGCGCAGTGTTCCAGAAGCATCTGAAATGCTTTGAAGGGTAGTTTCGCTCATATTTACGGCCCTTCAACACTGTGAGTCTCTTTCCGGTGTCTGGCCAAACCTTCTCAATGGAGGCGGAACGGATCTATGCACCTTTGACAGCAGCCGTGCCCTACGTGTTGCGCCCTTGTCCTCCTTGCCGCTCGCATCGCCCTCCGCAGGGCCCTTGTTGGAGTTTTCCAGGGCCAGCAAAGCCTGCACAACTCCCACGAGTTGGAAAAACACGTAGTCGTCGACCGGCACCCTTCTCGCTGCGATTGGTGCCTTTCCGCTCCTCACGTCGCTGATGGACACGTAGTCCAGCTGCATGTACCCCCTCTTAGGCACCTGAAAAGTCGCGGGATTTTCGACTTCAACTTCTTGATCGTCAACCAGGACGTTTCGAAAATTGGTCTTCAGCGGATCGGTTCTCCAGTGGCCTTCCTTCGCGCTTGCTTCCAGCAGCCGGGCTGCCACTACACGGTCGACCTGAAGCGCAGGAAGTGGCGGTTCAGTTGAGCCGTATGTTGATTCAATTGTGCATATATATTGTCCAATGTGCATTGCGACAGTCGCCCGTGCACGGCGTTCGAATTTTAAATTGAAACAATGGAAAGAAGCAAATACAGACACGAAATAACGTTGTTGCTCCGTGTCTTCTGAAGGGTGCTCCACCTTCACCCGCAAGGTCGAACGGCTAGGATGCGCAGGTTGAGACTATCCCCTACTACGACTGAATCCCACTAGCAGTACTTGTGATCTTCAATGGATATGTACCTCGCTAAGTGTTTACCTCAACACATTACTATATTGGACACTGCCTGTTAAACTGGACACCGGCAAATGTGCATAAGTGCCGACTTCATGTTCAATCCGCCTTCGAAGGAAGACTCCATCGTAGTTTCCACTCCTCGGTCGTCGCTCTTTTCGATTCACCTGCCGGGATAGCTGCAGCTTGTACCTTCCCGTGGGATTCTCTGGCTTGAAGAATGCCAAGATTCCCAACATCGAAAAGAATTGCCGAAGATCCGAGTCAGAAAACCCGCTCGTCATCACAGACACGTTTTTGGGGTCCACCACGCGACCCACGAGAATAGTCGCAGCCTCGATCCTCTCCGATCTCCAGTGGAATGTGGATAATAGTTCAAATGCCTGCTGGAGCTCCAAATATGTAGTTATCAATTGTTCGAATCTTTCTATTTTATACTTCTTATAAAATTGTTTTGAACATAATTATTGTACACTTCTTATATAGCTTTTCTGGAAGTGCTATTGAATACTCCTGATCTTCGTGTGGTGTCTACATTACCAAAACCCACGGTTCATAGGCGGTCATCCACTTGTGCAAGAGCTCGCAATGTTGCCTCACAACAACTGGACTGCCACTTTCAGCGATTCACATGAGTAGACGTTCCCTTCTTAAGAGATAGCCACAGCACGCATACCTGAACTACATCCTTGACATGTCCCACGCATTCACTCATACATGTAGGCCTGATGGTCTTGAAAAAAAAACTAGCAAGCGTTCAACCCCAATCATCACCATCACCATCACCGTGTTGCGCATTTCGCAACGCGTTCTTGATGATGTTGATGATGACGATGATCTCAACATTGAAAATACAGCTCCGTTTCGCTTTTAAAGTATACTCCGTTTTTGTGCCACAGCAGTTCACCATTTTCCCATGACCCGTTGTGGCTGCAGCTGAGGAGTTTTCACCATTAAGCGTGAAGTTTCAGATCAGCTTCCGCATTGAATGCGACATCAATTCGGCTCATCTCTGTGGCAGCTGCCGTTTCTTCCCTCACAATCCACTGTATGTTCTCCTCTACTACTCAAAAAACAAGTTTTGTTTCAGTCCTGCGTCCACCTGCGCGGCTGAGAAGAAGAACGTCCCAGTCATGAGCTGGATCAAGGTGAGGCGCCAGTAGTCGCTGGCGCCCTCCTGTGACATTTCCTGTCTCACGCATTGGAAATCGCCTTCCGTTATGGGCAGCACATCCAGGGGAGGCCCCTCTGCGGCCGCGAAAGCCACTTGAAGAACGCCTTCCTCCGGGAGACGTTCCGTCCAGTCGTCGATGATTTGGGGATCCAGAGGCTGGGCGTTGAGTTGGGCCTGCTGCCATGTCGATTCGCCCTGGAAAGCCCAAACACACGAATTCGTGAAAAGGTGTGAAAATGCGTGAAAATTCGTACCTCCATTCGAATGGAGGCTCTGGCTTGCAGTGCGCAGGCGCCGCACGGCGGGGCGCCAATCGCGGCGGGGTTGGCGAAGCCTTGTCTTTGTCCATCGTGGCATTCATGGTGGCGTCGCGGCCAAAACTCATCGGCATATGTTAACAATGTGTAGTGCTGAAAGGGCGCGGTTCAACGAGATGCCATCGACAAACACATGTGTTTCTGGATGGCTGTTGTTGGCGTTGCTGAGAAGATAGCTGAAATAAGATACTCTTGGCCATTCGGTCAGATGTCCACTGTGGAGATAACAAGCAACTGAGAAATAAGACGGGAAGATGTGCTTTTGAAAATACGCGCTTGCAGTCGGGTCATTCCGTGTTGTGTTCTTCTCGCATCAGTTGAATTGCTTAATCAGAATAAGGTTCATTCCACGTGCAAATTTTGCCTCTAATACATTTCCGGTGCGCTGCCGGACATTTCCAGGGGGCGCTGAATTGAGAATATGTGGATCTAGTCAAGATGAGCAAGAAATACTGGCATTGCAACCCACCTGACATTGCCTTAAACTAACGAGCTCTGCGACAAGCTGACGATGAGATGGGTCCTTCAAATCCAGCGTGTACTTTCCGTTAGGATTCCTTCGGCTGAAGATCTGCAGAAATACCCGATTTTGGCACAATCACACAAATTGTGCCTGAGAGGGCACCTGCACATTTTTCAGCGACTTGAGCACAGAATGTGATGAGTGCCTTCGGTGGTTTGTAATGCACGAACCGCCTCAAGCAGCCAGCGACGGAAGGTTGTCTGAGTTTGCAACTACTGCAAACGGCAATTGCAGCAGTGCACGTCGTTACATTTAACACTAAACAAACTTGCATCAGCTTGAAAATTCCGCAGTCTTCAAGAACCGCACCGTGTTGGCATACTGCCAATGCATAAGCCTCTCTGTGGTGTTGCATCAGCGGAGGGCAACCTAGTGATTGGGTTGCCAATTGACAACCAAAACAACGGTCGAATGCAATTATATCTGCCGCTTTCCTTGTTCAGTGTGTTTCTGGCAATGCGTCCTCTGAGTCCAACAAACTCGCCTCGTTAAAGTACATTTGCACAAAAATGCTGAAGTTCAGCAATAACAGACAACAGAACAGTAAGAGTTATGATGACGGCTCGAATGATAACGATAACACCAAATGATAATGCCCAAAAATGTAAAATAACAAATACCAAACAACGCATCTGTCGCCTAATTTTCTTCACGTACATTACTGGAAATTGCCCCGCCAATGATTGAATTTTCGCGAAATGGTTCGTCAATAACACGGCTTGAAGTGCCAGTACAGGATGCTTATCGAATTGGCATGATTCACAACAGAACAGAATTGCATTCAATGCGCAATTTCGCTACTGTGGCAATTTCTCACATTCCCACATGTAGTGGTGGTGGGGTGGAGGATGGGTTAGGAGGTGGGCCCGGAAAGGAAAAATTCCAGTGCATGTCACGTTTCCATTCAGTCAAACGTAAGCATTCCGTGCCTTTTCGGACACGACTATTGGATCGTCCGCGAACGTGCTCCCCTGCAGCGCGATGCGCTTGAGGCTGTCGCTGCCGGCGAGCGTCTGCAGCAGGCGGCGTCCGCCATCGCCACCCAGGGGGTTGCTATTCAAGTGCAGGACCGCCAACCTGGTGTTTCGGGAAAGGGCGTCCGCGATCACCTGCATGGAATCCACTTCTCTGATCAGCGAACTCGAAATCCCAGAGCTCGAACGCGAAGGCACAAATTGGCCCGCTGAAAGCCCTTCCAAGTGAGCTGCCAGGTGTTCTATATGGGCTAGAGCAATGGATCATGTGAATTACGCTGCATTCACTTTATCAACATTTTGATGAGCATTGCTTCCCTTGCTGTTGGCATTCCATTTCTGCAGCTTTGCGGCAGTGCACATGTTGCCTCACAGAGCACGCCCTGCTCCCGACGCCGTTGCTGCTGAGATCCAGTTCAGTCAAGCCCCCGTTGTCCACGAGGGCGCGCCCCACGTGACTTGCGCCAGCCTGGCCCAGGCCATTGTAGGATAGCTCCAGTATTCGAAGCGTGCCATTGGCCCGCAGGCCGGATGACAGCTTTGCTGCTCCCAAGGCGCCCAAGCTATTCCAACCTGGTCGGAGGCAGTCGTAAATTGTCATGTAGGCAAATTTGCTATGGCTGGAGTACGTGCTCGGTATACTGTTATGCTCGATACTTGGTACACCAAGGGTGGCGGGTGAGTTGCCACCCATCAAGCAAGCTTCAGGCGCTATGTCAGGTCTGCAAGCCTTGTGCATTCACTTGGTGGGTGTTGTCTGGACGGGTCGGGGGATGGTGCTCCACCGGATTGAAAATCCGCCATTCCCTGGAGAATAATTTTGAAACCTGGTTTTGCTGCATGTTGCACTTCCCGTTCCCACCAGGCCCCTGCAGGCGCATCATCTTTAGTTTACGTTCGAAATATCTAAATCAAATATTTGCTTCTGACAATCCTTGGGCTGACACAACGCCGCCGGAGGGCACGCACACAAGTGGCGACAGAACATCTCGAATGTTGACGTGCCTCGCACACGTGCACTTGTACGGCTAACTCTGAGCACCCATCTGCGAGGTTCGAATGGGAAATCCATAGGCGTGGTGTCCAGCCGAGGACCTCCAGCACAGGGTGCCACTGCTCTGCAAAACACACAACTTGGGGGTACACACGCGACTGGTTTGGTACTATATTAGTACCAATAATAGTACCATTACTAATAGTACTATTGTTACTGCATAAAATGTACCCACCACCTTATACACTGCAACAACTTGACCAGGGGCTACGATGCATCATCACTTATCATTACCGCCTCACCGCCAACCATCATCCCAACAGCACTCACAAGGCTACCCTCATCAGACCGCAATCGCCAAACTCCCAGCACTCCAAACGCAAACACTGCATGCACATTGACGCCCTGCCATATCGGCAAGTTTGGCATATGCACAGAGATCGTATGATGAGATCGTATGAGATCGTATGATCTCATTCTTGCCGATGGTGGCACCCACAACGCTGCAAAGCGGAACAGGGCCCGCTGTACCCTCGCTCAGGAGGGGGCGCTCCATCGTGCGACCTGCGTTTTAGGGATTTTGACACATCTTGACTGGCCCCCCGCCTGCGCATTTATGTCGTCTCCGCTCTGTGCCATCTTTCCGCAACATCAAAAGGGCCTCGCATACGCTTTCTTAGGTGGGAGCGCCCTTTTTCTGTCCTGTTTCTTTCTCCTTGGCAAATCTTACCCTTCCTTTGCACAACCAACCAGTATCTATACGGTATCGCAACTCATATCGGTACCAACACCGATATCTCCCCCCACCCACCCCCACACACACACACACACACATGGAAGACTGATCGGTCGAGCAGCACGGTGCGGCCCGCTCCTTGACCCCCACACCTATCCGCAGCACCTCCAGCGTGGCGTTCTCCTGCAGCATCCATCCCAGTGAGCCCGCGCTTGCCGCCCCAATCCCGCATCCCCGCGCCGACAGCCGCGTCAGCGCATCGTTGCAGATCAGCCGATCGCACAGCGCGCGCCCGCCGGCGTCGCCGATCGGCAGGCCGTCCAGCGCCAGGCGGCGCAGGCAGGGCGGCGGCCGGGGGGATGATTCGATGGCCGACTGGTGCCGCGCGTGCTGCTTGATGTTGACGGTGTCGAGGAGTTCTGACAGGGCGGCGGCGCCGCGCCATGTGATGCGAGGGTTGAGGGAGATGTCCAGGGAGGTTACGAAGAGGGCGTGGTGGAGGGCGACCACCTGTGCGGCGGGAGAGCGGGGCTGACGGGGAAGGGGGGAGGCCGTGGTGGTGGGTAAAAGTGCAGGTGGTGAAAAAGGAGGGCGGAGAAAGGGATGGACTTGTGGGGCATCGATCCCCAGACTTCTCGCATGCAAAGCGAGCGCTCTACCATCTGAGCTACAAGCCCGCATACATATGCACACTGCTAACAATATATATCTTTTTAATCAAAATTAAATGTCGCTTGAAATTTTGGAGCATTACTTCTTCATCTCAAAATCATCAATTTTCAATAAAACTTCGCCCAGAGTTGTACTTGCAAGTTTGGAGTATAGTACCAACATTTCAAATCAATCCATTTAATATCAAGGGCTTCTTTTGCCTTAGTAAACCTCGATATGTAGGGTCAAAAGTGGCTAAAATTCACCTTTCGCCTAACGCTCAAAGGGGTCGTGTCTCACTTTCTCTTATTGAAAATTGGTTGTTAAGGGTTTTGCAGCCCAATGTTTCCGATTCTGAGTTTGTTTGGGAATTTTAACCTTGTCTTAATTACGAATTTTGTTCTTCAAATACACGACAACTAATCTTGGACAGAGGAGGTATTGATAAACTTAAGAATTAAGAATATCCAAGAACGCTTGTTTCCTTTTGGGTGAACTCTTTGTGAGCAAGTTGGTCATGAGCGTCACATGCAAGGTGCACTGTCGAAGTGTCAGGCTCATGAAACGCACTTTGACAAACGTTGAAATGCTCATATCGGAAACCTAATTAACTTTGAATGGTTGTGTCAATTGCAATTGTGGCAATTGTGATGACAGTTCTCCATCCATGTGCACCAAAAATTGGGTGAAACCTAACTTCAGCTTAGTCGCCACTACATTTCCGAAATCATGCACAATGTTGGTGTGTGGTCAACACAATTGTGCTCTTGAACCACATGCAAAATCGTCAATGGTACTTTCGTGGGTTTGCCTCCCACTTCCTCGTCTATGTTCTTATGCCTCTACAGCTGTCTGGAGGAACATGATGTTGTTAAGCCAATGGGCCCTTGGCAAGCAGCCTGGTATTGTGCACCTCGCATGCGCAACAAGTTGTGTTGTGCAACTTGTTATGGCATGTACCAAGTTCCGCGCACCAAGATTATGGTAAGTCCGGAAACAAATATGACGTGCAAGGAGCATTCCCCGCCCCACCTGGACAAGAACCGGAAAATGAACTTTTTCCTGGTGGTATGTGATGATGTTACAATGTCAAGGCGTGGTAGCAACGGTATGGGACAGAAACAGCATTTGGGACGTGAATGTATTGGAAGCGAGACTGCCGTGTTGCCCTTGACGAGTTAGTCACAGCCAGCACCTCAAAGAGACCGCCTTTGCCGCACGCACCAACAGCGCCACGTCTCTGTCCGACAGTGCGTTGTCTCGCAGCTGCAACTGGGTGATTCTGTACGAGTGCACTGCGTCGAGGTTCGCCCTGCAGTGCAGCACATGCTGCGTGCCGCTGGCTACGCCCTGCTGAGGGACCCCAAGCTCTCTTGAGGTTTCCAGCGCACTGCGTATCTGGAGCAACACAGGGTGTCCGTGAGCGCAGAATTCTGAGGCCAAGCTTGCGGTCCGCTCTTGTCGCCATGCGCACGGAGCTCTGGGAGGCTCTGAAGGTAGCATCTTGAAATGCGCAATCAGGCATTTTCTCAAATTATGCGCCTCGTGTGTAGCGCAGTCGGAATACTTGAGGTGTGCAAAAAGGAGACAACAGATTGGGCTGCTTGCTGCCAACCGAATCATCCGGTCCAGCAAGTTACCGCGACGTGTCAACATGACGGTGGTGGCTGTCATAAATGGCGCTCTGCAGACGCTCATTCTGGCGTGATGGTGCCATGAGGGCGCGCACACCGTCACGAGGGAATCATTAGTTCATATCGGGTCGCCTTCGCCACGATTCACAATGTGGATGCCGTGAAGCTCGATCATACGTGCGTCGCCAAAATATCGCCACTAGGCCATATTGGGGGCTGCTTCCCGGAATACCTGGTACAGATGGGATATGAAAGGAAAGTCGCTGACGCAGTACAGTTTCGTCGGCGCTACGAATGCACACGCAGGTGGTACAAGAATCATCGATAACTGCGATATCACAGGGCACACGCCCAAGTCCATGAACAAATGACACGTACGGATGATGCGTCAATAATGTACCAAACGATGGCGCCAAGTAGCACTAGCGAAATTTTCCCAGGCTCCATTTTTCATGCACCTGTCGACCGTTCCACTGCAGCACCCTGAGGATGGCCGGCGTGTCGTACTGCCCCAGGCTGCTGCTGGCCAGATCCAACTGCAAGCCGCCGTCGTCGACGTAAACCCGTCGGCACACTTTGGCGGGTGTCAGCGCGCTCTCCACGGCCGTGCGCAGCTTGACTGAATCGCGGCCTGACCTGCAATGTTGGGAGTTATGTTCTGTATGCATGATTGCTCTGCGGATGCGTGTTTCATTGAGCGCTGCGGGCATTATTGCGCTAGTCGTTATAAGTTTGCAATGCAGTCGGCAGATGTTGGGCGGAAGCGTGGAATCCTATTGAAATCATCTGCAATTAGGTAGAATTTGATGCAGCGGCGTTTGTCCAGTATCATGGATGCAACGCCGAATGATGCTGCAGCATTGCCCAATGTATGATCATTGACGCACCTATGGCCCTCGCGTCAACGCGTGTCAGTATCGGCATGTGGGGATTTGCTGTGGGGACTTGCTGTCATTGCATTGAAATATTTCATAAATGCTTACCCTTTTACAGATTATTAGTTACTATCAGTTCGACCCTTTGTCCGTGGTTGTACCGCTGTTTGATGCAGTGCTGTCCACACAGTGCGCTATTTACGAATTTCCACTGCAGAATGGTACCACAACGAGGCTCTGAGTCAACATTGTGACGGCTGCATCCGCTGTACTTGGCTCCAGCTACTTGATGTAGTTCCAGCTTTAACAAATCAACCATGCAAAGAAGTTAAGAATGGCGTAAAAGTATCCATTTGTGCACGCGACGACGGATTGAAATTCTCTCCCGCGTTTGGACCGCTATTGGATCGCACCAGTTAATTGCTACGCACTGAGTGAAGACGGACCGTAAATACCTGAACCATTAATGCAAAATAATTTGCCAACGGGTCCAGTACAACCGCAAGGCAAACGGCCGCCTTGTGCACGCACAGGAGCAGTACACAAATCAAGCTGATGTACGTATTGCCTAGCAATACGTCACTATGACTTGTCTACTACGCCTGGGAACTGAAATAGTCTTAATGCATGCCAAGTTTCGACGGGATCCAGTTGTGCGTCGAAATTCCGACCTCCAAGGCATCGGGAGTCCTTTTCGATTTTTTCACATTCAGAGAGACCCATGCTCCACTGCGGAGATTTGCTGGCTTCCATGAGCATCATGCTGTAAGCAGGACCGAAGTTCCAGCAGCTTCCGAGTGGCTCCCTGGCGTTGTTCAGCTTCTTCTCGAGACCGATCAACGGCCCGTGAGACTTGTCCCCAGGACTGTGTTTCTTCAAATCCAGCACCTTAGCAAACCGGGAAAGGTTGAGGAGTAAATGTGCAGTGCCATCGAAAACGCATGGTGGGTCCTGGTGTGATTGTCGCTTCTTTGGCGTTGGATTAGTTTATTGGTTCGCCATTATTGCAGCTGGACCTTTGCAGTGTCGCTGAAATTCCTGCTACTGAAATTACATCATGTGCAAGAAGTGGGCCAGAATGGCGGAATGAATGTCCTTGAGGCCGAAAGGACGAAGCTCACCTCCGTGGCCTGCACATCCCCCACGCCTACCTGACCACCACCGCCACCCACAACCCCGAAATGGAAAAAAATGAAATATGTGAATAGATCCATTGTGCTCCTTTGCGATTGCTCGACTGCACTGAGCTATATTATAGATCACTGCGAACGATGTCAGATAGCTTCCCAACACTTCTCAGTAATTTCCATTTAATTTTGGGCAAATGAGGGAAAAAGAGTGCCAGAGAATGATAATTCTTTTAACCACTATCCAAAAAAGCTGGTTATCGGGCGTGTCTCGGGAATAATGAATGTTTACTGCCTTTCTGGCTTTATCCAAGACCGCCCTGCTTAACGAAGTTGCCGGAAATTTGTCACAGTCTACATGTCTTGTGAATGGCAGAGAATAGAACAAAGAATTCATCATGAAGGGTCGCAGCAGCAATTGCACTTGCCGTGGTTTGTCCATCTCTTCCATCTCTTTCATATTTGAAACTTCGCCACACCGAGTCGCAATTTTCCGCTACTCATCTTGATGATTGGCGGATATCGCTGGAGCAGTCAGCTCTACTTTTCTATCTGGATCCAGGTACCTCAACAGGCATGCCAGATATCTCCACAGATGTTCTGACATATCTTTCACTTCACAGTACCTTTTTCAGAAGACGGTCTGCCACCACATGCGAGCGCATCAGCACTGAGGAAGGGATTTCCAACGGGTCTACCGATTCTGCAGCGGCTTCTTTGGAAGGCTCCCGGCTGGTAGATGGGATACCTGAAAATGTCCTGTGTGTGATGGTGTCTGAAACACAAGATTGGCAAGAGACATAGCATGAGATATATGTTTCTAATACTGAAAAAACATAGCCTCCATCGAGTTGCCCTCCATACAGATCCAGACTATCTATCAAGCTTACATTTTCTGACAGCACAACGTCCGCAAAATTGCGTGGTATTTTGCTTCGGAAGAAATTCATGTACAAGTTTTCCTTTCCGCGCAGATGCGCTGTGTTTTGCCCGTTCGGAGAGGCGGAGATGAAAAGGATTCTCCTAAGTCCGGGCAAATGTGGAGAACCGAAAGAATACAAATATGAAATGGCGCCACGAACCCTGGCGCACTGGCCACACGAATACCCGATGATCTTCACTACAGGACATGAAGGTAATAAATCACATGAAGACTATTTTTCGGGTATCTTAAGTGTTTTTTACTTTCATGGTAACCTTCATGACATTCCCGACCCCTTCCCATGACCTTCACATCCGGAAACGACAGGTTTGGCCGATCTCTGTCCTCTACTCTTGTGCCCACGGCCCATGGAGGCCCACCTCTCGCAGATGTGGACGACACACGGCATTCAAACACTGTGTAATGATCTCCCTTTGGCTCTTTGCACCTACGCCCCTCACGAACATGGCTGCCAGGTCCCATCTGGGACCAGCCTTGCACTGCCATCAACTAGACTACCTTTCCCACCCTAGACATGGGTTTAGGAGGAGGTGCAACGGCACCATGATCTTCATTTCCGCGGCCACTCTCACTACTGGGCCTCGCACGCCCAAAAAAGAGAAAACTAGAAAAGATGAATGCGAGAAAACTGTGCTTCACCAATGTATTGAATTTGGCTGCCAGCGCACCGAGAAAATCCAGACTCTCATTGCTGGATGCGAGGTCGTCGTCAACATAAACGGTTGACGCAGCCCTGTCGTCCTCCCATAGATGCAGAATTGGCTCCAAATCGCCATCGTGCACATCACACCCACGAGCCTCCGTTGTTTCATTTCCACAGCCACCGTTCTCGGCGCCTTCCTCAGACCGGGAATCCAAATACGCCTCCATTTCTCTTTCCATATCGGACAGATCGGAGTCGGAGTGCAATTCGTACGCGGCTGCAGGCACAAAATGTCCTTTCAAGCGCGCTTGAATACAAGATTTCGCTGCGAGAATCGGGGTTGCATATATTCCCTGCAGTATTTGACGCCCACGCAAATCGCGTGGTGCGGCTTAGCACATGGTATGATGGCATTCAACAACAGTGCAGGTTCTTGGCATGGATCCACGCACAGATACATACGCCGTCATGCAATGTGACGTTCACATCATAGGCGACGGCCTGCCATGCATGGACGTTGTGAATGCGACACGATTTCACATATGAAGCGTCCGTGGATGCTGTGACAACCTCTGGGAAGCTTTTAATGTACTGGATCCGCCAAACAATGGGCAAGCGTCCGACGTTCTGGATGTTGATATGGTTCTGATATGATCGGCATATCCTGTACATAGACGATCTCAAATCCAGGATATGGGCCTCCATACTCTGCATTTGCTTGAAGAATATTGCTCTCTTCAGGCTGCAGTCTTGTACATATGGGCGGCCGTAACCAATGCAGGCAATATCCATAATGTACGACTTCTTCTGAAATACGGTCCGTACATGCTCGAGAAGCGAACTGAATCCTCTTAAGACATATTTTCTGCGCGAAAGAGCTCACAGCCGCATCGATTTCATTGCATCGATCGCCATCAACAACTATTGCATATTAAGTCAAGGAAGTAGTCATCGGCTGCTTATTTATTGTTCGTTGCAGTTTGCGTATCACCATCACGCACAAGTTTGGTTTTACGTTTCCATTTGCGCGCAAAAATCATAAATTTGCAAAAGCTGTGTTTTCACGGCTGTATTTACGTTTTTGCTGCTTGTTGTGGCACCCAGGTTAGACTTTGAAAATCAGTCCTCTTGGCTCTGAAGCACCCACAACACAGCGTCCAGCTGGCCCCGAGCAAGGGCAACGATGGCATGGAACAAAAGGTTGCTTTGTGCCCATTCCAGGACGGCTGGCTGCCAATCCTCGGACACCTAACTCTGTGTGTACTGTACTTATGTACTCAGGGCTGTATTTACTTTGTATTTACGCCTTTTTACGCAAAAATTGTTGCAAATCCGTAAATGCGATTCGTTTGTACGGCGTAAATGCCAAGCCTGATCATTCCCTTTTACATAACAAGACAAGGAGGGGGTAGTCCGCAGTTTCACATTTTGTCCAAGTAATGCAGCGTCCATGATAATTTCACGCAATTTGTAACATTGAACATTCCAAAAGGCAATCCATTCGCCCAATTCATTTGTATTCTATTCTATATAGGCATCCGGTAAAACATGATTGAATCAATCTTTCTTCAGATGCCTTTATTGAACGGGCATTGCCGAAGGTCAACATAACAGAAGTGCAGTCAAATTGGTCAAAAACATATCGATATGGAATTTCGCCACATACAAATTGAATTTTCTTGAATCAAAATTACTGTAATTTGTACAAAAGGGCAAATTTTGGCGTAATAAATGATGGACAAGCTTTCCTATAGGACCCATGCGGGTTTCAGAATCTGCTAGTGCATAACGTCATATATTACTACCAATACCTGGTTTGTCATAATTGCGGTACCGGTATCCGCAGTTTTCTATGCCCAGGACTGTGTCTTCCTTGAGGCGCTCCAAGAATCGATAGTCGGCCTCTTCATCCCTGTCGTCGCTCATAGGGAGAACCACTGGACCGTTTATGGGAAGTTGCGTCACTGTTCCCCTCCTGTGGGCGGCGCCCTCGATCACCACGGATAGGCGTACAGCACTTGGGAACTTACCCCGGCTGTTTGCACTTGATGTGCAAATTTCTGGCTGATAGAGTAGGCTGTATACAATGAAATGTGTGGGGCCGGCATCCGGAATAAGAACATTGCCTGCAGGCTCAAAAATGCGATAACTGCAAACAATGAATACATAACCTTGTCTGGAATCGAAACACTAAGCCTTTAGCCAAATGATACTAATTGGTAATTGCATCACCGCGGAGTGCTGGTATGTCAATCTGCCCCATCAAAGTTCTCACGGATCACCTAAACATTCGCTTCCTCAGTTGCTATGTGACAACGTACCATGAAGGCCGCCAATATATTCAGTCATTCCATTTCTCAGCACCTGGACTCCCGCGGTTACACGGCCGGCTAGCCCAATTTATTTGTCCACAAGTTTTTACCCCTCAAGGGAATTGCAATTTCTGCATTCCGAATCCTGAACCTTGTAGTCCCTTGTTGAGGGAGGCAGGAACAACACATGGTAGGGAGGGTCACTGCTCCGCCACTGTTGCGCACATCAGTCCTGCGTTGTCGGTCTGGAAGAGTAAGGGGTGAGATGACTGCTTCTCCATCAAGACAGAAGACACACGAACCCCCGACGTGCAGGTAGGGAGAAGCAATCCGATTTGAACATAGGCAGCAAGCATGAGGACACGATAAGAACAAAGTACGCAGTCCAACCGTGATTTCAAACCCATCCACGCTCTACAGAATACCGTGGGTTCAACGCCAAGTACAAGATGCTGCGTGCCCATACGGCTCTCAAAGTGTTCACCACCTGACTTGCGAAGTCGAGGTCTAAAAATGATGCGCTTGCTCACCAGCGCGATGTCAAGTTGCTCCCTCTCGTAGATAGGATCACCGCAGCTGCCACATGCTCTATGAGGGTATGCGCATGCTTTTAGAGGGTTTGCACGTGCCACATATGCTCCAGAATTCCTTACCTTCGCGTGTAATGTTGATAAATGTCCGCGCAGACACAAATCAATGGATGTTGCGAACGAGACATTTCGCAAGGTGCCTAATTTTTTTTATTTCTCTTGAAAAACAAGACTTACTGTGTGAAACTACATGGCTCTAGGCCTCTGATTACAGGACTCATACAAAATATTTCCCCTCAGCGATAGAATACGACACAGCGAAGCATGGGCATGCGGCAAGTACATTGGAAATAGTCTCATAAATGTGGGCAAAGCAGATGCATTCCAGAAGGTGACGTCTACCGAAGGTTGCGCAAATTCTATTACATGGTGGCAAGTGTAGTTGAAGTTCATTAAGAATAGTTTACCCTACTCTTTGTGTATTTCATTATTATTCCAGAGATGATTTATTATGAATGTCTGTAAAAAAACTTTTGCCCCTTTGGGACTTCTGTTTGGCATTTTCAATGCTGTAAGTGCAAGATATGCGATTGCCCAGGAGACTTCCGCAAGCCACATTTTGCCGGTCCAATGCTTCAAGAGAAATTTCATTCCGCTTGATTTATTGTTGTACCGGAAATACGTTGTTGGCAAATGTTTCCTTATTACGTAAAATCTATATTCACCAAAAATATACCGGCTGCAACGCGCGCCGAATTGGGTACGTGCCGACGTGTGAGAACGTGCGCCTCATAATATGTGTCTTATAAGGCCTCTCCATGGGACATACTTTGTCAGTCCCAGTTGTTTCATATTGACTTGTCAACATGAAACAGGGGTTGACAATCCGGATCTCTAGGTTGACATGCCGTGCAATGTCTAAAGGCGTGATAACATGTGCATACTCAAAGCTTTAATATGGATGCAGTTTGATTAGTCCCTTAAGTAGTCAGGCCTGTTGCATCCACAAGGGTGGGAATAGCAAGCTGCTGGCCATTTATCTATAGCAATGGCAACAGTACGAGGATCTTCATATAATACTTCACATCGTGGAAATAGCACAGTCACGGATCCGTCACTAGGAAAAAAAGGGCCAAATAACACGTGCTCAAACGTGTACAAAGATTACGGGTTTGTGCTATTATTGTGTTCTAAGTGTACAGAACTTTGATGAAACGTGTTTTACGTGTGTTCGCAAAAGTGTTATTTGCCCCTTTTTTTTTCCCGAGTGGGATGCACATGGCTCGCAAACATACTGGAAGATACATCTCAAAAAGCGGGACCAACCCAGTATACATGCAGCATCCGAATCCTTCGATTACTTGCGTCCACAACAGCTTCAGGGACGTTTCGTCTATTAGCAAACTGCCGCTTCATTGAAACCAAACATATCTGTGCCGTATATTCCACAGTACAGTTTTCCAAATCGCAAACCCATCTGGTACACTCTCTCGGATTCCACCGACTGTACCTGTGATTTTTTTCCCATTTCTTCCATTGATCGTACTGAAACTATTGTTGCCCATAAGTTTCATCGCTTCCCAATCAGCTACAGCAAACAACACTACTGGATGAGCAGCTTGCCATGCTGCGCTCCTACTGTCGGTACTGCCTAATATACCTTTTCACATTGCTAAGAGAGGCAATGTCTTCCGGCCTTTTCCCGTCCTGTTGCCGCACCACCACAGTGAAAGGAGCAATTATTCATTGAATGATTCACCCTACAAATTAATGAATCACAAGACAGGACCCAGTATTTGTGCCACCAACCAGGGGGAGGCAGCATCCAACTGCCACACAATGCGACAGCGCAACTATCTAGGGCAGTTACATTTGGATTCCGTCCAGCCCAGTTGCACATTTTGATAACCAAGACTTTCGTCACCACAAAATTCACGGAATTTGAAATATAATGCATCAGAATGTGTTTTACGTGAACTTTAGATGCACTAAGCTTTGACCCGACGAGGCTGAATTTTGTCCCATAGGGAAATATGTTGAGGGGACAGAAAAGTGTGCCTTAATTTAGGTTCATTTGGCTGGGGTTCTCTGTAAATACGAGTTTTGTACGCACCTTTCATCTTGCGAACGTATATTACTGATGTATCCGTTAAGGATACCCGGCACTCAGATTTTATCTGTCCAGAATGGCAACGTACTCAACATAAACTTCTCGAAAAGGCTGTTATTAGTAACAACGAAAATTGGCAATGGAATATTCCCATTACGCCAATCAGCCTTTATCCAAGATAGTTGTGAAGAGTCATGATATCCTGACAGCAAAATTATCCTACTGCGAAACCTCTCTCACAAGTATACCTTGAGCGATACCCAAAAGCACGCTTCTGGGTGCACCTTGTCATCATGCAGTGTTGATTGCAGTGCAATCCTTACATTCGAATTCAATCGATTTGTTCTTATTAAGTCAGAAATTGAGATACTGCAAAAGAAGCGGAATGCATGCATACTTACATGGTTCGTGATGGTCCGCGAAGCCCCTTCATTTAAGAGCAGAGTTACGGCCGCCATGTGGCCCCTTTCTGCTGCCAAGTGCAGTGCAGTATTTCCGTCCTGCATACGTTCACGGCCATGGGAGTCATTTGAATTCAATACTGAGTGGGACAAAGAAGAGTCGTGATATGATGTGGCACCAAATACAGGCACTTGTGCTCAATGAGTTGACCTACATGATGCGCAGATAGAGAACATGATGGTAACCCAGGCACATTGCAGCATATCATAGGAATTACAAACTTGGCAACACGGACACCTACAATTGCTCCCTGGCTTGTTTCACAAACACATATGGTGGCGATTTTGTATATTCGCGCTTCCATGAATCGGGATTCGCACGGGATCAGAAGCTAAGAAAAAGGATGCTTCCCCTAGGAACACAAGTTGAATATATAATTATGATTTGTGCTTCTTTCCACAACATGGGATATTCTGATCGCATGATTCTGACAAAGTGCACACAAAAACTTTCATGTACGTAAAGGACAACAAAAGTTGACAAGAGTGGCCATTACACTCGATGTCTCATACAGTCAGAAGTTTTATTGGATTCATGCATCCCATGCCCAAATGAAGGCATCTATATACGTGTCCCCCAAACTTCCCAAAGGGTGTGAAGCTTAATTTGCAATCGTCCACTTCTGATGATTCATATTTTTTACAATTCAAATTCCTTGAATTGACTTCCAAAGATATACTGTGTGAAATACGATTCAAAAGATCTTGTAGTATGTTGTAAGTAGTATGTTGTATGTAGTATGTTGTATGTTGTATGTAGTATGTAGTATGTAAAGTTTACCTTATTCCTCGACGCGAGTGGGATCAAAAGCGGATCCATTATGACAGAATCCCTGGTAATTGGGATTAATGAGCTGGGAATGAAAATGCGATTCAAGGGAATCTCATTTAGAAATTCCCCCACAAGCTGGGACTCCAGTGGAGGTTGCCCTAGGCCCTTTCTTAATACACAGCGGCTGCGTCTTTCTCTCCTGTCTGACTCTCCCAGTCTTCTTTGCCTTGCACATCAACGCGGTAACGAGGCCGAGAGGATTGTTGAATAAATTGCAAGATGCCTGGAATATCTGCTTGTGATGTTCATGTTGTTTATGAATGCCACAAATCTCTAGTTACCCTTCTTATCGTTCGTGGCATCGGCATATACCAGGAATGAGGCCACGGTTCATGAACGGCTTTAGGTCGAGCTGAAACAGCCAACAGCATTTTTTTCAGCAACTTATGTGTAGGAATCCGCGTTCAACATCAATTTATTCAGTGCAAGTTCTTGATGCTGGTGCTGGTGTAATAATACTGACTATTTTATCTTATGTGTTTCCTACTCGTGTAACCAAAATAGACAAGCAAATAAATAGAACAGTATTTGCAATAAGCAAGTGAACTGAATGATAGCATTCGAGTATTGTACTTCAATGCAATCTTTCTCTCGAACATAATGCTGGGGTGGTGGTATGCGTGCTGCTCCTACAGCGTCTTGACTCGTGTGGTCTGCCCCCTTCCTCAAAAGAAGGCCCATCGTCTTCTTGTGGCCCTTTTCAGCGGCCAGGTGCAGCGCTGTGCTTTGGTTATCCTGGGCAAACATAAAGGCCATTTGCTCCTGGTGTCCGTATAAAAAGTTCAAAAATCACATCGAGGAAAAGAAATACCCACATGAGTACAGGTACGTATAAGACACATGGAAATGACTGTTAAGATGCAGAACGGATAACTGCACTCCTCATTTTAAACGCAATTGTCATGATGGGAGTATTCTCAAAGCAATGGCTGATTTCCAGTCATGATGAATGAAATTAGCCAATATTTAAGGAGAGCTCTGTCACATTGTGAAAAGAACTTGGTGACCTGACCTATGCGATTACTGATGGAAACGGCAGCCACGTTACATTGTCACCAGAACATTTGTTTGACAGGTTGGCATGAAGGCACCATTGTCGGCAAAAAGGTCCATATACTGGAGATGGAAAATCAAAAATGGGGCCTCATATCCTGGATACTTAATATGATATGGGCGCTCATGTACTCAGATATGGTGAGGATGTGGGACGAGGGTATTGCTATATACTGGGGCGTGGCGAGCATATGGGAGAGGATATGTTCATATTCCGGGATATGGGCGGGGGTTTCCTGGGAAATGCGCATATGGAGGATATGTGCGTCCAGGATACTCAGCTTTTTCTGACGACCATTAGCCATTTTTTTCAAAATAACTTATCCATTTCGGTGCTATCCGTCCAGTAGAATGTCATGCTAGTGATTTCCTATCAAGCGAGGATCATGCACATAAGGCCGAATTATTTACTGTATATTACATTTTTCCATCTTCATATGTGTGACATTCAAATGACAGTTAATCAAACACGCAAAAGAAAACAAAGCTTATAGCCTTCTTTGAAGATTTATCATTTACAGGAGGTTTAGGAACAAGTCGCGGGTTGTTTGCTGCTCACAGGTGGCGTTTTTGGGCACCTTCCCTCCTTACGTCAATTTTGCTGCAATAACGGAATCTCTTCGCGTCACAGCTTGCTCCCCCTGCTTTGCGTTAATTTGATTCTAACGTATCAAAATCGACATAATGCCTTCCCTCAGTGCATCTTGCGCGGAAATTTATTTTCTCAACAGTTAGGCAGTGCCCTCACCAGAGTTACAGCCTTTATGTCGGCTCCCCTCTCGAGCAGAAGCTGAGCAGTTTCGCGATGATTCTTTCTTGCAGCCACATGAAGCGCTGTCCAATCCCCCTTTGCAATACACAGAAAAGAACAAAGCATGGTGATTTTGGGCACACCAGACATTGAAATTACTCCACGAGGTCTGATTTATCATCAGATCGAAACGTCGCGTCATTAGGAAAATGCCGCCGATGAAAACTCACAGTCATTAGATGAAACTACTGTGGCCGCCACGGGACGAGATCATGTGAAAATGAATCTACGCCTTGCACTACGATTTTCTGTGGCAGCAGCAGTGGTGGGACTCCCATGAGCGGCATATCTTGCAAAGGGTAAATAGGGCCCAATTTCCTGGGACGTCGCACGGGGGGGGGTCGCAGGGAAGGTTTGGAAGGAGGTGGTGCGTCAGCAGCGTCGGAAGGATTTGCCACAAAGGGGGGTATGCGGGGAGGGGGGAAGGAGGGGGAGGGCGACGGCGAGGCTCCCACTTCCCTTACCAACGCCATGGGTCATGGGCCTGCGAAGCCGCAGTCCCCTGCGACGCCGCAATTGGGTGACGTCGAAGGAGGTTGGGCCGTTGGTGGCAAACGGATTGGATTCAGTGAGTCGATTTCCAGTGGCGAGCGTTAGACTGAGACAATGAATGCAGACTTTTGTAAGCACGTGTATCCATAAAAATCAATTCAAGTAGACTGTGCCGCACATCGTCTTTGGACTCCACATCAACTTTGTAGTCGATAAGCAGGCTGGCAACTTCAGTTTGACCATTGTACGACGCAGCGATGAGAACAGTCCATCCACTCTGCAGAATGAAAACAGCACAGTGTCAATGAAATTTCATGTAACAATGGAATAAAATAACTCTAGCATCAAGTCCGCACTTGAAACAAGGCATAACATATATCTAAACTCTTTAAGTGTACTGCCTCCGAACGGGACTGTATGTATTAACAAAATATCTTTCCGAATTCGAATGTCAATTTGCAACATGAAGACAAGGGAAAATGTCAAATAATACATATTTCTCTAAAATAACTCGTTCCCGGACTGTGCAAAAACTTCTATCCGAACTAAATGTCGTCATTCAGTTTATTCACTGCCCTTCAAAATGCGGCACCATTTGCCCTTCCACATCTCTGTCGGCTGCATCGTCGATCAATCATAGGAAATTCGATTTCGGCTGTAGGCTCAGAACTGTCACGGCAGCCTTCAGTAGCGTTGAAATCTCTATAGCTCCTTCGCCTTGGCGTCCGCGGGAAAGGGATTTCTTCGAGACCCATTTCCGGCGGGTCGGGTAAGACCGTCAGGATTTCCGGCTTTTGATGTTCCAGAGTTCTGCCACTGTCATGGCTATTATCCGTCTACTGCAAAGCGTTGGTTTATTCAATAAGTTGTGGATGGTCTCC
>CAJHUC010001400.1:0-14115 GCA_905146915.1 Ostreobium quekettii | reverse complement strand
GCACCGCAGTTGCCCAAGGACTGGTGCCGTCAGCTCAAAGTCCGTGCAAGTGACTGGACGACGCAGCGTGCGCCCAGGTGCGCACGATCGCCACCTTCAACGAGATGAAGGACGCCTACACGAACGTCATACGGCCGGCGGACATGGTGGATCGGCTCGAAGGCGCGACGGAGGTGGCTGCGGCGGGCCACGTGGGCCCCGGTGTGGAGGCGCGGTCGCCCGTCGTCTCTGCGTCGTGGTACAAGGAGAACTGGTACCTGGAGGTGAAGTGGACGTGCTACACGGCGGGCGACTACACGCTGGAGCTGTTGTACAAGGTGCTGGTTTCTTCCACTCGTGTGTTCTCTCTGCTCGTGAGATTGGCGGAGCGTTTCCGGCCGCAAAAGCGCCTCTGGGGTGCCCGTTCGAACTGGTTTTGAAGATTTCCGTGTTTTGCAGTAGTCGAAATTGGGAAAAATTAGATTGGATGGAATCGAGATGCACCTGCACAGCGTCCTGAAATGGGATGGAATCGTGACACCAGCGCTTGCAGTTCAACCTTGTCTCTTTGGATCCAATTTCCATCGGCACCGCGGAGAACGTAGAATGCAGGTTTGCTTTGGCTTTGCAGGGTGGTCAATTTCCAGCACCGTTGCCCGCCACCGCGCCTAAGCAATCAGCTAATGCACATTTAAGCGATTGACATTTCCCGCAAGGTGGATCCCAGAACATCGGAGCGCCTGCGGCTGCTCACGGGCGGGCGCATCGCCTACGCCACCAACGTCACGTGCTCCCCTGGGCCCGTGGACCCGGCGGGCTTCGCGTTCACCTACGAGGCCAGCCAGGCGCCCCACGCAGCTGAGAACGCCACCGCTTTCCTCCACGCCCTCGACGCCCAGGGCAACGCCGCCTTCCTCGTGACCGACTACGCCTGGTGGTCGTTCTACGGCATCCAGAACCAGACGGTGGACCTGGTGCAGGCGTCTTTCCTGCACGGCGGCTGCAACTGTACGGAAAACGGGACGCTGTGGATGGAAATGCACCCGGAGGTTCCTGGTCTGGTTGCGATGACCTTCTCCTCGCCCCTGGCGGGCAACCACACCCTGCGGGCGGGGTCGAACGCTTCGGACGCCGTGATGGTGCGCTTGGACGTGGTGGTGCAGCCGTGGGAGCCCGACCCCGGCGTGAGCGAAGTGCAGGGGGGGGGATTTGCAGGGGCGGCTGGGCCCGCGCTGGTTGCCGGGGAGGAGGCTGCCATCCCCGTGTCCCTGAGGGATAGGTACGGCAACCCGCAGAAGCATGGGGCGCATGTTTGTTTATGAGCGCATGTGCTCTTCTAGGGGTCTTTCAAGGAGCTGAGGGGCCGCCAATGGCTCTCGAAAGACGCATGTGAGGTCCTTCTTGCCGCCTGCAGCAAACAGATTGCTTTGACGTCGGCAAAAGTCCATATCCTGGGTATCGAACGAGATATGGTGTGCCAATTATATCTTGAGTATCGAAATTGGGATATGGGCACCATGTATTGGATATGCATATTAGCATAACCAGGATATGCAATACGAACGCCCCATGTCCGCGATAGGAAGATTGCACTACTGGATATGGCGACGATATGGCCGAGGATGTGGCGGCTTCTCAGGATATGGGCACTCGTATCCAGGGATATGGCAATATCCGGGATATTTATTCAGGATATGCAACACCTTTCCGGCGTACATACATGGATGGACCCAAGAAGCGATGTGTGACTTGTCTAAGCGCTGAGCGGCAATGAATGGAGGAAATTAGCTCATTACTTTTGATAACATGCAGTGCACATGGTCGTGGTCCGAACCTGACACGGAAGTGAAGAAAGATTCATTTTGACTGCGGAAATCAAATGGTGGAACTATTTGGCTGATTTGTCGATTGATGGATGAAGGGAACGAGACATGATGATTGGCTGATTCAATTGAATGGTTGGTTGGCAGGTATGGGAACCCATCAAAAGGTGCGCCAGCGCTCCTGCTGGCGGTGGCGGCATCGGTGAATGACCCAGGCAGGCCAGCGGTCGTCATGGACGAGAGGGAGCATCTCTCGGGAGGATCTTACCGACTCGCCATTCAGGGACTCAGACGCGCAGGGCAGTACGTGGTGAATGTCACGTACGGCAACGTCACGCTGAGCAACGGCGTCCTGTGGGTGGATGTGGTGCACGCGCCAGTCGTGAGCGACGTGCAGAGCTACGTCGATGGGACAGGCATCGGGGTCGAGATAGGACAAGAGGGGAATCTGAATCGAAGCGACTGGGCCCAGGCTGCTGGGCGCAACCTGAGCGTGCTAGTTCAGGCGAGATTCTGCCTTTCTCCCCGCTCGGAGGAATTCTGTGGATTTTCCCTTGTATTTTTCAAATGGATAGTGTGCAGGGCGCTGCTAGTCTCCTACTCAATGCAGTGATTAATCCATTGATTGATTGGTTGATAAATTGTTGGCTGACTGATTGATTGACTGACTCATTGTTTGACTGACTTATTGATTGATTGATCGGTAAATTGATTCATTCCTCAATTGACCCCAGGCGAGAGACCAATACGGCAACCCCCACGTGCACACCCGCCCGGCCTTCACCACGAACCAGGACTTCCGCGACGCCTGCGACGCCTTCCGGGCCGCCGACCTCGGAGACGGCTTCACCCGCTTCCACTTCTCCATCAAGCGCACGGGCAACTACTCCCTGGCCGTGTCCACTGCCGAAAATCGCACGGTGTACCGATCTGTGCTCGAGATCGTGCCCGCGGGCGTGTCGCACCTCAACTGCCGCGCCTTCGGATTCCGCAACACCACCGTCGGCTTCCGGGGCGTGGGCTACCTGCTGGTGGCCGACAGGTTCGGGAACGCCTACGACGACGGCACCAGGGCCCTCGCAAATCTGTCCGCCTTTTCCGTCACTTTCAAGGAAGAAAATCAGCCGTACTTCATCCAGGGCGTTGCGGGCGCCATAGGGGAGTACGACGCGTGGGAAGGGGGGTACGAAGTGTCGTACAACATCACAGAGGCGGCGGTTTACGCCGTAAGCGCCCGGTGGGTGAGCTGGTCGGTTCCGGGCTCAGGCGACCGGGTGTCTCTCCTGCCGAACCGAGCCTCCCCGGCGAAGTGCGTGCTGGCTCCCCCTGGGGCCATGGGGGGGGAGGCGGGGGGCACGTGGGCGCTGGTGTTGAAGGGCTACGACAGGTTCGGGAACGGGGCCGCGGACGAGGACATGGCGCCGTGGACTAGAGTGGCGCTGTCGCGCGACGGGAGGGCGGTTGGGGTGGAGGGGCTGGTCGAGTTGCTGGACTTGGACGGCGCGTCGCTGCGGGTGGCTTTGGCGCTGAGGGCGGCGGGGAGGTACGACGTGGTGGTGCTTGTCAATGGGACGCAGGTGCGGCGGTGAGAAACCCGTTGTGGGCCCTTCTGGCATGTTTATGAATTTCAGCAACAGCCTACATACGACGCTGTTCAACTTACTGCACGAGTATTTGCAACATGCTACCTGACAACCTGGTAGCTCTTAACACAATTTGTTGCAGTGCTGGAATGGTACAAAGGGCAAGGTTTTCGGCAAAGACAATGAAAATAATTCTAATTGTACAGTTTGATCAGCATCAGCCTATTGACTTAGTGGCATCCGGAATCTACCAGAAGTTATTGAAAGCTAACAAAGCTGAATACCTATAACCCGTATGGAAATTTGTACGAGGCCACACTGATTCTTCCTAATATTGCAATCAATGTGCAGGGGCACGTGAATGCTCTAAAAATGATCTTTAAAATATGGAAATCAAACTCAATTATCAGAGTATATTGAGCTTAGTGACTTCAATCCGTAGCTGCACGAATTTAGAGATTGTTGTGGGCAAATATCGCAAGTTTAGATGGTTCTTACATCATATTTCAATGAAATATCCAATGCAACTCAGTAAATTGCGGGTATATCGCACTCATGCCTTCTGAAACGCAAGCGCAAAAGCCTGCGGTACGTTCGGATTTCGCAACTAAAATTCAATTACAAATTTACATAGCTTGGGAATTTAGGCTTTGTAGCAAAACGGAATGCGAGCGTCACACCTGCATCCTTTTACCTGTTCTGACATAGATCTTACACGACCTTGTATGAGCACTCTTGTTTCTGCGAACTTATGCGCCCTCAATTGCAGAGATGGTGAAAGCCATGGCTTTTTAGGTGCGGGGGTCGCCAGTCCGGGGAATTCGAGTGGAGCCAGCTGGCTTCAGCCCGTCGGCCAGCGATGTGTCAGGAGATGGGCTTTCAACAGGAATCGCCGGCATGTGGAATGAGGTGACAGCGGGTCCAATCGCGTCGACTTCAAACACATGAAATGCGGCAAAAAACTGTCCTGGCAACTTCAAGATCATTGTTCATGGTTGCGCGGCTGCACAGTTACGGTTTGGCTCCACATCTCAATCGCTGGCAACAAGTATCCTTAAATGCATTGCTGTTCTTGCGCATCATGGTCTTTTGAGCGCTTTGCGCAACAGAAATGCCTTGCACCGCGATTCCCAACAAATGCCTCCGAAATCTCAGCGGCATCATCCCGAATCACAAATTGTCAACCGGCAACACGCACACAAAAAGAAGCTTGTGTCTCTGCAGGTAACGGTAGAGCCTCGAGACGAATACGGCAACATGTTGAAGGGGGGCCACATGAACGGCAAGTTGAGTCTAGAAGTCATGGGAGCCACCGATCTGGGGATAACTTCGTTCCCGGATGTTGGCAACGAGACACGGTACACAGCGAGGTACATGCCCACGCAACCGGGGGTGTACGCGCTGAGTGTTATTGCAGATGGGATGCCCCTGCCAGGATTTCCCGCCCAGGTCAGTACGATCTAACCAATGCATGCATTTATGAAATTTGGGTTTTTTCGTGAGCATGTGGCCGTTTGTCGTGTGGTACCCTCAATTTGCCGCTCCCCACAAACTCGCGTCGATACACCTCTCTGCGCATAACGGAGAGCGTCTTCAGGTTCCGTACCGCTCTGCACTTTGGCAGAAAGAATGCCCTTGCACTCTCTTCATAGGTTACATAAGGCCCGCAGTTTTGTGATAGGACGGGGGAGGCACCTGGACGCTGAGGTGTGATGCAATCTTTGCAGCAAAAACGAAAAGTCCTTCATACCGATTCGACGCCGCGGCTGGGGTACCACGACGATTAAAGTGTGCCCTTGTGCATTTGCCTCCGCCAACGCCCTGCTGTTTCCTTTGCCTCACGGGTTTGACACATCAGTTTACCAACGGTAACCGCTTAACGAGGCCGACCTCTGGAGACATTTCAGAAAACGGGCGCTGTGGCATCGCAAACTCAATTGACACCTGGCAGATGATGACGCAAGCTACGCCCCCAGGGCATTCGTATTTTACACATCCGAATGCGTCCGTGTGTACAGAGGTCAAAGATACTACAAATACTGCCATTCCTGTCATTCGACCATCTCTTCATGTCCATATGTTGGATGTTGCGAAATCGTTTTCCCGACGCCAATCAGGTCGAGGTTATCGCCCCCGGGGACATCCCAACGTCAGAATGTCGCTTCGGCGTCCTGGGTACGCCGGACTGCGGAGCCCATGGTTCCTTGAGGTCCTGCCGCTGCGAATGCGACCCAGGATGGAACACCAGTCTGGCAGGCCAGAGCATAGTAAACTTCACCTATTGCAATGAAGAGGTGCCACTGCAGTTGGACAGCGACAGGGGAGAAGTGCCAGATGGGGACGATTCTAGACAGGTGAAGGGCTCCGCGTGCATGTGTGCATACTTTTGACACAGTTGTGTGGAAAGTGGCACCATATATGATCCAATTTGCCATTTTGCCAATTTGCCAATTTGCCACGTTCTGTATTGGCAGTACATTGTGGATATACACAAACGCTCGTCACCAGTTTTGATTTAATTTTTCTCGTTTGCTTAGTTGTTGTATGATTTATTTGTTCATCTATTCAGAATGTGTGTACCATTGATGCATTTGCGCAATCATTTATCAGGGTTTGCACACGGATACAATCCGTGGAAAATTGCCCTTTTTCGACGGAGAACCTCTCAGCGGCGAAAACTGCAGCGGGCAGCACGGCTGATGCTGCCTGATTTCCCCCTTTCTGGACGCTTGAATCGTCGTTGTGCAGAATCTGCGGCAGGCCGGCGCGTTTCAAAACACGCACCGAACCAGTGAGAGAAAGTCGCATTAAATTAATTCCAATATATTCCATACATCCAACATTAATTCCAACATATACAATGTTGGTGCCTGTGGCAGCGGGTCCTCGAGCCCGAGGACGAAGGGCTGTCGGGAGAGTCCGGGACCCTGTTCCTCGCCGCCCTCGCGGTGGTGGTGTTCCTTCTGATCGCGGCCGCCGCCGTCTGCTGCTGCCTGTGCCGCGAAGGGAATGGGGATGCGGAGGGGAGGGCAGGGCCAGGCCAGGGGGGGTTGGACGCTGCGACGGTGCACGATGCACTGGACGCTTTCGAGCGGTCGGATTTCTTCGCCATCGGGGCAGGCGGCGCAAAGGTGGAGACACCGTCCATGGCTGTAAGGGATCAGGGTGTGTGGAGCTGACATGTGGGGGGTTTGATTTATCGCATTTGCCACCGCTTGAATTCATCAATCTGGAAAGCGTTTGGTGGGGATTGGAGATAGCAAGGCCGCGGGTCCAATGGGCAATCCGCAGGGCCTGCATTGAGAGAGAGGAAAGGCTGTCCCGATGAACAGACAATGTGATGAGGCGCCGGCCCTTCGTCGTTTCGTGGGGAGCTGATCATTTCATGGGGTTCTCCGTGGCGTCCCCGACGCCGTTCAGCCGAGGAGCTTGGATCATGTGGAGCGACAACCAGAGATGCACGGTACGTCGTGTGCACGTGATTTAAGTAATGAAGGAATACTGCACATGGATGCAAGGGAGCAGTGGTGAAATGTCCACTTTGCCTGTGGCAGCGTTTTCACTGAATCGCTTATGGAAGCCATCGCTGCAAGCGCGCACATGATTCAGGCGCAAGGACGGCCGTGTGCATGTTTTTGTGACGTGGAGCATCAATTGAATCCTTTCGCGCAATCAAATAGACTATTGAAACTGTACATGTGCTTACGGCAAGGTGAAATATTTCTTATAATAATGAGGACAATTGACAATATTGATAATGCATATACGCAGTAAGCCTCATGCTCATTCTGGCCGAAGGGAGGTTGAGTACTGAAAACAGCACATGGTCCGATGTTTGTTCCAGAGCGGTTACGTGGGGTACCTCACGTTGATCCCTAGATTGGCTACAGTTGCATTGAACTATTTTGCCACTATGCTTTTGTGTTCACAGCCTCCGAGTCGGCGCCAGTAATATTACTGTAACATATAAAATTACAGCAACATCATAATGCTGCTGCTAAAGCTATGAGAAGACGTGAATAATTTTTCTTGAGAGATCCTTTTGCGCCAAACCATCTGCCGCCTTGCACGCGACAATATCTGTCTCTTCATTGAAATACGGCACCAGCAATACTGTCCAAAACAAAAACTGAATGGTTAAAATAACGCCTGGAAGGACAGACATCCTGGTTAACAAACAGCAACTAGGTCCATTTTTCACAATTTTGATTTGTTATTGCCCCATCCTAATCAATTTAGCTTGAATACTGTACGAGTATAAGGTGCGGAAGTGCCAAAGCTCTTGCCCATTGTGAAAATATTTTTGCAGCGCTGCAAATGCAGTACAATCGCGCCAAACTCACCATATGCAAATGCACAAATTTGGACTGAATGTTTAAAGGGGATTGGACTTACTCAAACCCGGTTGTTTGATCATGGCCACTCCCTAAGAAATTCCTGTTGTTCAAGTCTGGAATATTTGCAGATTGTAGGCTCCATGTGCCAAACAGCTGATTTTAATAACCAAGGACAATGTAGAATCCGAATCTGGAGGATAGAAGGAATTGTTTTATTATAATAGTTTAGCCATTGCATGATTGACACAACATTCAATTTGTTGTGCCAATCAACTTGAATTCGCATAATTTGCACTCACTGAATGCAAATAGATATTGGTAAAATATTGTTCTTTTAACGATATACGGAACACCGAGTTTCTGCATCAAGTGATGAAAGCCAAGCCAATGAGGGCGTTGTACATGATGTTGTAGGCATGTTTCCTGAAGCAAGCGGTGTACCCGCGAGGGATAATTTTGCTACCATAAGCCAAACTCAATGAAGCAATTGAGGTGCTCTGACTGGATGTGGATATAGTGAGGTGTTTGTAACGTAGGGTGAATATTATTGGGAATATCATGTGGACACGACAGACAAAGAAATGAATGGTGCGAGCAAAAAGCCGATGACCAATTGTGTATTGAATTGAGGGAGAAGAAGGCATGATGTCCATTCTTGATAAGAGCGGAATCTGTGTAAACTCATTTTGGATTCAGCAAAACTGGAAGGTACTTAAGGAACGTGGGCCAATATTCCTGAAGAGACGTTGCACAGAACTTCAATTTGAATCTACGGAATTGGAGGGACATGAGTTGGTTGTACTCAATTGTTGGGAGCATTGTGCCTCATTTCCATATATCCAAATGCCTTTGCGATTTTTACAAAGTCGACCATATGGTCCATGGATGGAGGTGGTAGTGAATTTTCAAAGCTATGGCAAATGTAAAATTTGATTAATAGCTTGCTTCAAGTGCACGTTCACTTTCTGTCATCTCGTTGGGCTGGAATTTAGTTCTTTTTAATATTGGATCAGTGCTTGCAGGGAATCCTACCAAGTATATCTATGGCCAGTGAGTCACTGGCAGTGACCAACAACCATAGTGAAAGGACGTCCCTAGCTTGTTGGGGGACATCGTCCACTGACAACACAATCGATCAAATTTAAATTGGACCCCAAAATTTGGCTTTAATGGGCATCTTAGCAAGGGAAATTACTCAGTTAAATTTCACCAAGTGTAAAATACATAGGCAGACAACATAACAATACCCTTTGGATGGAAACATGCGCCATGTGTGTAAAACAAATTACGCATATAATTGGCATTGAGCATACTCCATCTCTTGTATAGGTTGATTCCCATGGTATGTAAACCATTACTTGTTAGAGGTGGCCACCCGGATCCGTTAATAGCGGACGGGGGTTGCCATCCATTAATATCCGTTAATTTAGTGGACCCCGCTTTCTCTGTTGCTGACGTGGTACGGATGGCAGCGGACGGCTGGCCCCAATTAGCGGACTTTGCGGATTCCGCTTGGGTGTTAACGGATATTCTCTTATGGACCGGAAGCCACGTACCCCATCCGCTAATTTAGCGGATGACAACGGACGTGTGTACCGAATCAGCAGATGACAGCAGAGCCCATGCAGTAAGTAATGATTTCCGAATCTGGGGATCTGGTTGATTGCCAGCGTGGCTCAGCCAGGGTCCACATACAGCGGACCTTGGCTGTGACTGCGCACATATTTTGTTGCCCTCCTGTTGTCATCCACCGTCTTCAGCCCCTGCCGCCCCACGCTTGGTTCATGGACCCACCAGGTGAGGCATACCGCGCTCTCCTACTTCAAGCCGCAGCATGGGCAAGGCAAGGGAATGCCCTTAGTACCGCCTGCAGTGGTGGGAAATGCCGGGCCGCGCGGGGGAACGGGGGTCTCGGATGATCTGTTGGCTGAAAACCTGTGTGTGGCCGGATTCAATCCGCCGGTGATGCACAGGCATAGCGCGCTATCCTGTTTTGTGGCTAGGGCAATGCCCTCAGTACCTGTGAGGGACGCCCTGTGGGGGGTATGTACATTAGCGCAGAAAGGGGTTTGTCTTGTATATTAACACGGGAGAAACGTTGTACATTATAGGCACTGGGTATTGTACAATAGGAGTTTCTTAGAAGCGCTGTATATTGGGGTTTACTAAGGGCAATTGGGTTGGGTAATGGTGAAGTGGACAAAGGGCTGAGTGCCGTATTGGTCAATACGGTAAAGGGTGGCGCTGGGTTCTCGCGGGTCGGCGAGATGCACGGACACGAAGTAGGGGGAGTTCAAATTACGAAACTGGGTGGGTATGCCAGAATCTGGGTGACTCACCCAATTCTGGCATGACCCTTGGACTGCCTTGGACATGGGGTATATAAACGGGAACACCGGAACACTTTTGTAATCGAAAACTTACCGCCAAGTTCGTTTACGACTGGACCCCGATTCGAACGGGTAACGGGCCGAGTTCCGACCAGCCAAGGAGGGCGTTCGCCCCTTACAACTGGTTTCGGAGCCAGCTGGAGTCGCCGAGGAGTGGAAGGCGCTCCAGGTTGACCTGACCCACGGCCAGAGGCGGCAAGGCCCCAAGGACGCGGGGATTTCGAGTTTCCTTGAAGTGTGGCACAGCGGGACGTCACGAAGTCGTCAGCTGTGCGCGAGACCCCTCAAGGAGTGAGAGCACGAGTACCACTGTGCGCCGGAGTGTGACAGCGAAGAGGCCGCCCCGAGGGCAACAAAGGCTGGACGTCATGAGGACGTCAGCCATACGGCCTGCCCCGAGGGCACCAGAGTTCGTTCCGCTGTGCGCCGGAGAGCGACAGCGAAGAGGCCGCCCCGAGGGCAACGAGGGCTGGGCGTCAAGAGGACGTCAGCCGCAAGGCCTGCCCCGAGGGCGAGTTGAGGAGAGAAGTTTCAAGAACAAGGGTATAGGCGTCAGGAGCTGATCGTCGGGAAGGATGTCAGTGACGCGGGCTGCCCAATTGTGACGACCGTAAGGAGCCAAGAACCGGAGAAAGGGAGCGTCGGAGCATCGGGTGACGACCCAAGGCGCGAAACGACACAGAAACGTCATTTGACGGCTGACCCCTGAGGAAATACCAAGAAGGGGAGCCTCAAAACAGGACCTACAACATGAGCCAGCCAGGGAGCGTGCAGAGCCGGTCCCCGAGCCCGTCACAAGCCTCGCCCGACCAGCTACAAGCGGCCATTGAGCAAGTACTGGGCGACCGGTGGAATCAACTGGCACGACACATTGAGGTACGACAAAACGAGATAAACCAACGAATCCAGAACCAGCTGGACGAGGCAGTGGCAGCTGCCACCTCACTGGCTGATGCCAGGACACGCCCACAGCCTGAACGACCGGCCCAGTTGATTGTCAAGCCGACCAAGCCACCAACATACGAGGGGGTGCGTCAAGGAACCTTCACACAATGGGCGTTTCAAATCAAGCAATACCTACGCCTGATGCACGTCCAGGACGAGGCGTACTGCATGGAATTTGCGGCCAGCCAGTTCCGAGGAGCAGCTGCCCTGTGGTGGCAAAACCTAGTGGAAGCACATGGAGTAGGAGCTATCCAAACATGGCAAGAATTTGTTCAAGCGGCTGAGGAACAGTTTGGGGCGACCAACGACCGGCAGAAGGCACGTGACGAACTGGCGAGGCTCGCCCAGAAGACTAGTGTAGAGGACTACACTGGAAAGTTTATGGATCTCAAGATGCGCATCAAAGGAATCAGTGACGACGAGTGCCTTGACAGATTCAAGTGCGGATTAAAGGCGGCGGTGCGACTGGACGTCGAAAGAGCCAACCCACAAAACCTTCAACAAGCAATGAGTCATGCACTGTGGGCAGATGACATTCTCTTCAGGATCAACGGGACCACAAGAAGCCAAGTTGGCGCACCAGTACAACGGCCCATAGCACGTCCCGTGCCTCGAGCGGGACCTACGCCAATGGAGGTGGATAACATACAGAATGGACGACCCCAGGAGATTCAGTGTCATCGTTGCAAGGGTTATGGGCACGTGGCCAGGAATTGCGCCACGAAATGGCGACCCGGCGAACACAAAGTGGCACCAAGAGATGACAAACGTCATGGTGGCGAGAGGCGTCACACGGTGACCAACCTAGAATTCGCTGAACTCGAGACGCCAGACGACAACTATTGCGGTAACATCAGCAGCCGAACAAAGGTTACAACGACGCTGCCATGTTTTGAAGTCAAGATACAAGGAAGACCGGGGCTCGCTTTAATTGACACTGGGGCAACTATGAACTTCATCAACCGCGCCTTCCTCGAGGGATTGCCAAGTGCGGGGGAGGCAGAGAACTCGACGACAATCTGCCTGGCAGACGGGACGGCTCGAGGCAAGTGCCCAATTCGAAAAGGTCTCACAATCGAGCTGGGTCCATCCATCACCAAGGTGGAGGCTACCAAAATGAATTTGTGCCACTTCGATGCCATCCTGGGCATCCCGTGGCTGCTCGAGGCCCGACCAAGGTTTGAATGGGACGAGCACGCCCTTGTTGTGGACGACGAGAGGGTGTGGCCCATCCACCATGTGCCTCGAGAGAAGCTGCCTGACGACCTCGCACAGACCGGGAGCGAAGGGGCGCTGAGCGAGGAGGAAGACAGCGAAGATAGGGCCAGAGATGCCAAGCCATTAAACAACACCACGCTCAAACGGCTGGATACAGAATTCGACCCTACCGAACGGCTGAAGCAATGCGCTCGACAGCGGATGGGGTTGGACGGTGACCCGTGCGGCGAGGATCGCTATGAGGATATCAACAAAGAAAGAACGGAACAAGAGGGGAGCTGCGGCGATACAAACACAGCGCCGTCAGCTCCAAGGGGCTGGGACGTCAGCGTAACCGACAAGGGACTCACCGGCGACACCTACAACATCGAAGCCGACCAAGAGATAGCCGTTGGAACTAGCAACCGTGACGACCACAAGACAAGGAGCAAAGTCGTCACCAACTGCACGGACGTCAAGGACGATAGCATTACCGAAAACGACCAAGGAAAGGTCGCTGGAAATGGCGACCGTGACGACTGTAAAACAAGAAGTGAAGTCGTCACCAACTGCGCGGATGTCAAGGACGTCAGCATCACCAAAAACGACCAAGGCCAGGTCGCTGGAATTGGCAACCGTGACGACAACAAAACGAGGAGAGAAGGGGACTAAAACAACGGAGACGTCACCAACTACACGGGCGACAACGTGGCAATGAAGGACGTCGAAACGAAGGAAGCGACTCCACAAGGTGCAGCCGAACCACTGGACAAAGATGACAGCCTTGACGGCAGCGTCACGGATGTCACAGCCAGGTTACGGGGTTGTAAGATGAGAGCTGCATCACGAGGACGCGCGCCCGCCAAGAAAGCAGGGCGGAACCAGGTGGTGGAGCGTCATGCAAGGAGACGTTTCAGGAGACGTTTTATGGGGGGCAAGCGGCGGTTTGGTACGACGGATCGAAAGACGTCAACGAGCGGTCTTGGCATCAACCATGAACCAGCGCCGCCTGACCCGTCAGACGAGGGGACGGTGACAGAAATGCGCGCTGCGAGGAACGCCGCGTCTCCCAAGAATCCGGTACAACGAAGTGGAAGAGCCTTGAAAGTGGTGGCTCTATATATAGGGCTGGCGGTAATATTGGCTACCGCCCTTCTGCTGCCCGTCGCTTCCCGCCATTCCGAGTCCGCAGCCCGTGTTTCCACTGCCTCTGCCCGAGACGAGATGGCACCTGGAGTCGAGAGCTGGAGTGAAATCTACCAGCGCATCCATGAGCGCAATGCGACAGAACAGCTACGCCGCTATTGGGAGGTGTTGAACCGGCCTCGCCCCGACAGCCCGGTGAATTGGGGCACCAGCAACAATTCTGACGACGACGAAGGGCTGGACGTCACCAAGGACGTTCCGCCCGTGACAAGGGGGCGCGGCTGGGCGGCGACGGTCGGCGGCGAGCCAGGAGTCATCGCGACGGGTCAACCCGACTGGCAACCCACGACGAGGACCAAGAAGCGAGGGCCGGAGCCGCAAGACTCCTGGAGTGTTGCATGGACACGTTCGCCCACAAGCAAGCGGCTGCGACGGCTGGCAAACGGCTACGGAGACGACGACCCGTGGCGCGGTATCATCCAGCCCCATTGGGGGGGCGACTGGACCCGGCATCAGGAAGGACGCTGGCGGACCAGTGAAGAGAAGGAGAACGTGGCGCTGGGCGGCGAGGTGACAACGCCCGAAGGATACCGGTGGCCCGTTCAGATCCAACCGGCCTGGGGCGGCAACTGGGCCTGAGTCAAGAGCTGCACCAAGGGGACGACCAGCGGCACATCACCCTTCCAACCTGCCGGAGTGTCCAAGGGCGGAGGAC